>JBBYHK010090153.1:0-42760 GCA_038382065.1 Adansonia grandidieri | reverse complement strand
TGTAGACCTTCTTGGAAGTATTTTTATGCTTAGTCTAGCACATTTGAATGTGTTTCATGTATTTTATATCATTTTGTGGCCATTTTGCAATTTTACAAAGTTTAAGGACTAGTATGGAAAATATGCAAAAATATGTTTCAAGGCTATTCATGCTTGGCCGATTACTCATGTGTACTTGTCAAAGTGTTTTCATGTTTATTCTGATATTCATGAATATATTTTATGCATTGCCCATCATTTTGTGGCTATGTTGTAATTTTAGAAAGTTTAGGAGCTTATTTGCAGAATTGCAAAACTTTTGTTCTAAGGCCATAGGTGTTTGTTCGAATTGAAATCATGAAAATTGGTATGATTTTCATAATTTTTCGTGATGAATTTTGTGTTTAATTATGATTTTATTTTTATAGGGACCAAAATGCGAATTTAGAAAAGTGTAGGGATTAGTTTGTAAAAAGTTGAAAAGTTTTGTTTTAAGGCTAAGATATTTGGCTGAATCTTCATGAAGATATTTTTCATATTTATTTTCATACGTTTGTGACATTTTATGTTGTTTTTTCCATTTGGAGATTAAAATATAAATTTTAAAAAGTTAAGGGACTAAATAGCAACTTTTAGTCTTTAGAGGTAAAATTGTCATTTAGCCACTTTTAAAGATTTCTATTATTTCTATGGCCTTCTGTAGGGATATAAAAATTTTTAAAACTTTTCGTATTTGTTTGGTTTTTCGAAGGATATGAAATGTAATTTTCAAAATTTAGGGGCTTGATTGCAAATTTTGCATTTTAAGTTAAAATTAAATTTTAGCTTTTTAAACTAAATTCATCTATTTTTCATCATTCTAGTGTCCATTAGGGTACTAGGATACTTTCACATCGAAGATATACTCTAAGGGCATTTTGATAATTTTTTCATCACATGCTTTTATGCCAAACGTAAATTTTAGGATTGGTTTAACCTTCTAAGATCGTTCTATGGTCCATTAGGATTGTCGGGATACTTTTATGTTAAAGGTATACCCTAAAGGTGTTTTGGTAATTTTCTTTAAAATCGAGTCCTAGATAGTAATTGGTATACTTCTATGCCAAAGGTACATATTTAGTATAGGTTTGTCATTTCATCATCATATCAGTGTCTGTTAAGGTGTCGAGATACTTTTATGTCAAAGGTATACTTTAAAGGCATTTCGATAATTTTCCTTAAAATAAAGTCCTAGATAATAACCGAGATGCTTTTATGCCGAAGGTGTACATTTAGGATAGATTTATCATTTCATATCATTTTAGTGCCTTTTAGGATAACTGGGATACTTTTATGTTAAAGGTATACCCTAAGCGTATTTTGGTAATTTTCCCTAAAATTGAATCCTAGACAGTAACTGGGATGCTTTTATGCCGAAGGTGTACGTTTAGGATAGATTTATCATTTCTTATCATTTTAGTGCCTTTTAAGACAACTGAGATACTTTTTTGTTAAAGGTATACCTTAGAGGTATTTTGGTAATTTCTCTCGAGCCGAGTCTTACGTATTCACATGGTTGCTTCTAGGCCAAAGGTGTATATTTAGGATAGGTTCACACTACTAGTATTATTTTTAAGTCTTTTAGGGTCACCGGGATATTTTCATGTTGAAGGAATACCCTAAGGTTATTTTTGTAATTTTGCATTAGAACCAAGTCCTATGTAATTACTGGGATACCTTTATGTTGAAGGTACACATTAGGATATGGTTCATCATTTTAGACTATTTTAGAGTCTTAGGTTATTTTATTAATATTTATAATAAAATTAGAGTTTTTAAAAAATTATGACAATGTCTCTGATGTTAAAATAGTATGTGGAAGTCTTACTAGAATATGTGAGGGGTTCCATAGATTATTTAATAATGAGATACCCTTTTCATAATGGAAGTGGAGATTTTTCAAATTCCAAAAAAATAAACCTTTCGTATTCTATCGACTCTCCGTAGGGTACGAAAAAGAATGATAAAAATCGTGTTCTCTTGGTTCACTGGGAGGGTATGGAAGATATTTTATTGATTTCCAAAAATATTAAAATGTGACTTTCACGTAATAATAAATTTTGTTTCGTAAAATTTCATTTTTAAACATAAGAGAATTATAATTAAATATCGAATATTAAAACTGAGTAAAGATCAAATTTATTTTAACACGTGGTTAATAAGGTACTAATTACCGGTCATCACAAGAAGGTTGATCTTACTTGTGATTGTAACCAACTCTTAGACCCTTTCATGCGATCTCTAGTATGAGCACAAACCACGGAGTTTATTTTTATGGGTTTTGTAATCCTCTAAATACAAACTATGGCAGATGTCTAATCTCATCTAGCCAAAATAAGATTGGTGACAACTCTAAAATAAACGGTCATTTTTAACGACTCTTTAGAGAAGTCAAGTGAGAGATTTATCTTGGCAATTCAGTCCCTAGTCATAAATAAAAAAATAATTTTAATAATGATATGGCTCCTAAAATAAAAGAAAAAATAATGATATATTTAGGAATAATGGGTACATATGCCATTTTTAGTCGAGCTAGTCAAGATTCATATCTAGGCCATGTTGTAACAACGGGATGTAAATTACCTATGTCTCTTGTGAGGACCCCTTTGCATTTGCATAAGGAAATACATCCACTGGATTAAACCCATTCTGCTAAACCTGAAATGGGCTTAGGATTGGGGTGTCTCAGCTATCCTTACTGGATGGAAGAGCAATTCGGATACTGAAATAAGCATCAATTTAAACCCATATAGTGAACCTTACAAGCTAAACCATGTCAAGCCATACCTGATGTTGCTAGAATAACTCAAAGAGTTGGACCACTCGGGGAAACATTTTTACCTTTTCTCTTATGTACCATAGATATATGGGCGATTATGGGTGAACATTGTCATCTACATTTGTCATTTTTATTATCATGGTCATTCCTTTAGGATATGCGATTATGCTCGGCAACAAATCCTCTTTAATTAGTGGGTAAGGACAAATGAATGCCATTACTTGCAATGCCATCCTAAAATACTTATATCTAACTGAAATAAGCCTTCATGTTGCTCAAACGATGGCTTAGGATGTAGTTAACATAGATGGTGATTAACAAATGTCACCGTCTAAACAGTCAATCTTAGTCTTCACGAGGTATCATGTTACTTTGTGAAGAGGCAAATTTTGATGCAGACATACCGGTATGCTGCCCGTTTAATACCTTAAAATTCATGATCATCATGTTTGTTCCTAGGCATCGTACCGCCTATTCTCGAGGGAAATTTTGTGATCACTTCTATTGCATTCCTTATTTTCTTTATCCTTTGCCTATTATTTGGTATTGGTTACTAACTTTTTCCCTTTTTGCTTTTCTTTTTCACCATGCATCATTTCATCATAATCACCATCACCATAGGACAATTGGTTAATGGTTTAATGTTCATCAAAGGGGGTCTGTCATGGAGCAATAGTCCACTTCAGAGCTAAAGCCTTTTGAGGAAGTCTGAGCATGGTTAGAATGCCGACAGTGTGAAGATAAAGACATCCTTAAACCATGGTATGTCTCAATGGTGCATGAAAGGATCAAGATAGGGTATCATCAAAATGATTGGCTGAATTTGAGGATCATATGGACCAATTAGGACAATTTCAAAAATGAATTATTTACTAAGAGCTATGGATATATTGCTTTTTTGCTCCAAGTTCATTTTTATGTTGATTTGTTGTAAGCAGCCTTTCAGTTTTAGAATTCGGCATACTAGTGTTTCACTTTCAATCATGAAGATTTGGTCCCCACGGTTGATGAATACACTGTATTACTCAACATTGAGAAAGCACAGGTTAATAAAATATATTGCAAAACGTTGAACCCTTCAACTTTCCAAAAAAGATTTACTCAAATCCTCAGGGCAAAAGAGCCTTAGATTGAGATTCATATCAAAACAAATGGGAATAGTGAATGCATCTCATAAGCTAGTTTGAAAGAAACAATGGCAAGTACCATTCATATTCGAAAAATCTGAGATATCTATGCTTTGGCTATATGTGGTCTGGTTCTATTCCTAAAGATATTAGTCTATGTTGAAGTTACAGTAGCAGATGTCTTTTCTCATTTATGCTGTAACATCTCGCACTGGCCATCATCGCCGAAACTATTTGAGCTCTTAATTTTTGTAAAAAAATGGGTAGGGTTGATTCACCGGCTATGCGTTGCTCATTCACATTTGGCTCATCAGTCATTTTGGCCCCCAAAGAAAGTAGGATGTTGTATTGCTTCTTACCTAACTTTAGCCCTATCTCCAAGGTATTTGAGAAGGAATTGCCTCAAGACAAATTTGAAGAGCAATGGGTCCAAAAATTTCAGAACCTCAAGAAGGAGGAGGTAAACCATAAATGCTCGTATACCAGTATGGAGATTACAATTGCAGGCCGCGTAGGGGATTGTGGGGAAGCTATGCACCCCTTTTAGTCCTTCGACAATTCTAGTGCCATTAATTCATCCCTTTCATCCAAGACCTAGAATTGTTGGATTTTGACTATGATGAGCCTGTTTATAAGTCAAAAGTCCAGCAAGCCTTTCATGCATGGAAATAAACCTGCTACATGAAGAGATATTGGAGAAGGAGCAGTATGACCCCAGAATATGATGAATAGAGGATCCATCGCATTAATAATGCTATGCCCCTGTCTGATATTGGAAGATTACAAATACTAGTTGACAAATTTCCTTCTGAGATTAAATTACTCAAGCAAGATTTCAAACAAGAAAATGTGACCTCTACCAAAGAGATTACTCGATTAAAGGAGGAAAATAGTTAATTAAAAATGGATCTCTACCTCCGAGATGTCGAGGTGGAAAAGGCTATCAAGGATAAAAGCCACCTCAAGGAGGATCTTGAGAGTTTAAAGAAAGACTATGTGGCCGTTAACAAGCAAGCAAGTCCCAAAAACTTGGAAAGTTATTAGTTAAGTGGAGGACAAAAATTACTACTCTTGATAAGGAGCTACATCAATGGTGAGAAGCGACTAGGGTTAATAGGGAAGGCTTGTTAGAACCTAGGCTCTTACATTAACTTACCAAAAAAAGAATAAATGGTTAAAAGCTTGAGTCTAGAATTTGAGTGCAAACCAGGCTAAAAATAGAGGTCTGGCACTCAGAATTTCTTCAAGCTCGCCAAGACCAAGTTAACGCACTAGTGAGAGCCTCCGAACAATGGGAGCAAGAATGGCTTTAAATGGTTGATCACACATGCCAAAACAATTAGGACCATCATCACCGTCTCACAAAGCAAATTCAGGTAGCTTAGTTAGAGGCTGAGAACATGATGGATGTAGCCCAATCCCTGACATAAAATATCTTGCCTACTAAAGCCCATGAGCAAGAGTTATTATATTTCTTGGACCATGCAATTAGGCGATGTAACCGTGCTAGGCATTTTTGAATGTAATCATATGTAATTAGGACATTTTGTTACTTTAATGAAAGATGCTATTGATGGAGCTACTCCTTAATCGAATTGGTTGTTTTGCATTTGCATGACTAACCTAATTCTTTTATTGTTTTATTCATCCATTTATCTTCATGATCACTTATTCACTCTTATTGCACCGAACATATGCATGAACATATCATACAGGCCTAATCTAGTAATAATTTAATGTGAAGGTGCTTTAAAACATGGAACCTATAGTTCACCATTGGTACAACACTAGCAATCATCAAAAAGTGATGGAAAATGATCAGCAGGCTAGTATTAAAATACTCAAACTCATGTATAGAGAGTCTTAAGAGTAATCACTCTACAAGGATGAGGAATTTCAAACTCAGATTGCCAAACTAACTAAGCTACTGTCTGATGCGTTGAAGGAAAAAAGACAAATGAGCATAGTCGAGGTCAAAAAAAACCTGTTAATCCTGAAAGTAATTTAAATAGTGGTACTGAAACCACCAATGCTCAAGAAAGGGCATTGCATATGCAGCATCCTCTAGCAGCAAGTATCCCACCAACCTAGCCATTCATTTACATCAATCTTGCAACAACATCTCATTTGATTCAAGGATTTCAAGGCACAGGCTCTTTACTGACAAGGTCGATAATCTTGAACCTCAATAAGTGAATAGAGCAAGAGAAAGCAAAGAGGCCCTTAGAAAATGATGAAGACTTGGATAAGTATCAGTCACTGGAGAAGCACTTTCTAGCTATCAAAGGAAGTAACAAATTTGGAATCATATATGTAAAATCATTGGGATTGGTATTAAGTCTCATTATCTCACTCAAGTTTAAAGCACTTGATTTTGAAAAGTACAATGGGACTACTGATCCCACTTGTCACAAAGTACCTCTGGGTGGATCCTCGCAGATCTATGGGTGCATACGACTTAAAATATTTTTCTAACTTGGGAATGTTTTCTTGACCAAGACTTTTCTTTTGCAACATGACGAGAATGAAAAAGTGCAGATTCTTAACTTATGACACAGTGAAGGGACCATAAGACAAATTGATCATCTTATTGGTTTCGAATGACCATCATGAAATGGCCAACGCTTAGAGTCACCATCAATCATTTTGGGCTAGGCATGACTGGATACTTATTGAAACCCATGTTTTATGTTACAAAACTTAAAACATCGATCTTGTGGTCTACATAGTGTAAAGATTCACCGTTTGCATTTAGGAGTTGGTTACACATGATGAGGTACGAACCTCTTCACAATGCTCGAAATCGGTACCTTACTAGCTATGTCTTATCTCAGGTTTGATTCTTTCGATCTTAACTCATCACTATTTCGATATAACCCCCTTTTATGTATGAATTTTATAAAAACATGAATCCAGGTTTTGATGAAAAGATTTAATCTCATATATGCCCCTGAGAGATGGGGAATATAAAGATTTCCAATAAAAATGACCTTTGGATTTTACTTTGAAAATGAAATGTTCCACTTTGGACACTGGAAAGATACCCACATAGAATATTACCTTTAGTTTTACTTGAAATGATTAGAAAACATAAATGAAAATAATCATCACAAAGAAATTACGTTAGTAATGCAACAAATGAAGTAACATAACATGGATTATTCAATACAATGATAAAAAAAGGGATAGACTATTGGAATTTATCTCGTAATTAGCATCGATTATTTGAAAATAACCGAGTCAACAATTTTCGAGAAGCATCTAAATTTCTTGATTAAACGAGGTTTGTTTAACAAATTCATGGAAGTTTGGGAAGGAGAAAAATTTAATTGTAGTTGAAAGACAGGGTTGGAGTATCCCCTCGGAAAGATGAGGTTGGAGTATCCCCATGGATGACAAATAATTTCGACAAAGGAAGATTTTTAAATGTTGACAATTTTGAAAAGCGGGATTGAAGTATCCCCGAAAGTGACATATCTGACACTTTTTAATGAAGAAGAGTTGGAAAACTTAAGTTGACAAAACTTTGTGATTTAGAAAATGAGTGAACATTTTGATGACTTTTGGCGAAAGAAATTATTATGAATGAAGATGGTAAAGATGTAAAATATATTCATGCCTTGATATGAGCCTAAGGGAGGTCAAAGCATGTTCTCGAGGTTGATTGGGGTGACATGGTGACATTCAAAGGTCTCGAGATGAAGCTTGGGAAAATAACTCAATTTTGACCATAATCGAAAACAAGGGATAGCATCGCACTATCCCATTTCCTGAATTTATTCTAAATTGGTTTGAAGGCTTTACAAGGTGGACAAGATACAGTTAGAAAGGTAACTCGACGATGGTCATTCTAAAATTATTCCCAATATCCCAAAAAATCACTTTCTAAGGAATAAATTTTTAAGTGTGGATTAATTTTGCTGCTGGCAGAGCATACAAGGGACAAGGTGTGTCAAAACTTGAAAAGGGATTTTGGACTCATTTGGCATTGAAAAATTACAAATAATACCTTTCCAAAAAGGGAATTTCATGAATTTTTTTAGGAAAAATGCTGGATGGATTTGGAAAAACCGTTTAGTGGGCCTAAAGGGCCTAATCAGAATGCACTTTGTTCACTCTAGGGATTCTGGATAGTCTAGGTTTGAAAAATCATAACTTTTTCATCTGGACTGATCCAGGGATGAACTTCTCTTTCTAAAGATATTTTGACACACTTTCAGAGAAAAATATTATAGAATTCATGAAAAATCATTTGAGATTTTAAAGTGATTTTCAATTTGTAACAGTAATGCTGCAGTAGGGGACAAAGCAAATAGGGGAGTTTTTTTTTTACTTTTTATTATGTTTTCGGGTTCGAACTTTTTGGCCATGTGACATTGACCTTTTTGATCTAATTTAGACTTTTAAAAAATGTTTTGATTAATTCAAAAGTCCATATTCATAATTTGATATGGGTTTTGATCTTTTTTGGTGCAAAGAAACAAGTTAAAATTGAGTTTTTGATCAATGGTGGACGAGTAAAAAATGCCTGAATCGTGTAAAATGAATTGTATGTATCGATACGTTTGGTCCAAAAACTTGAGTGTATCGATACAATGATAATTGTATCGATACTATGAACCATTATATCGATACTATGAACCATTGTATCGATGCATGTTGATATGTATCGATACATTTCTTTAAGACATTTACATGTTGTATCAATACAAATGGGGACATTTCAAATTTTTGGCATGTTGGAGCATTGTATCGATACATGAGAACCATAGATCAATACATTCAAGCAAAATTGTGAATTTTCTTATATCTTTTGTCCCTGGACACCTTAAACAACATCCTTCGATGCCACATCTTTGTATTTACCTTTGATATGATCTATAGGCCTTCTTGACCTCCTCAAATCATTACCCCCTCTCAAGTTCGTTCCTCAGATTGCTAAAAATTAGCCCGAACAAAATAAGGTGCCTATAGCTGCCCCTCTTTGATTGTTACTGAGAATCAGAAATAGGGCAAATGTGAAAAGACACTATTTTATCTGAGGTGGAATGACGCTACCTAGAGCACTAGGGTGTTAGGTTTTTTAAGGTTTAACCCCCTTAGGTAGGTGCAAAGTATCATGGATTTTTTATGTGGGTGCCGTCAACTTATACGGACTTTGACTTACACTTGAATGCTAACAGCTCGTATGGGCTTTGATTCGAGTGCCACCAACTTGTACGGGCTTTGACTTAGACTTGGGTGCCACCAACTTGTTTGGGCTTTGACTCGGGTGCCACTAGTTTTTCTAGGCTTTTACTTAGACTTGGGTGCCACCGGCTTGTGTTGGTTTTGACTCGGGTGCTGCCAGCTTGTGCGGGCTTTGACTTAGACTTAGGTGCCATAGCTCGTGTAGGCTTTGACTCAGGTGTTGCTAGCTTGTATGGGCTTTGACTTAGACTTAGGTGCCACCAGCTCGTGTGGGCTTTAACTCAGGTGCCGCCAGCTTGTGTAGGCTTTAACTTAGACTTGGGTGCCGCTAGCTTGTGCAGGCTTTGACTTAGACTTGGGTGCCATCAACTGGTGTGGGCTTTGATTCGGGTGCCACCAGCTTGTGTGAGCTTTAACTCAGACTTAGGTACCACCAGCTCATGTGGGTTTTGACTCGGGGTGCCACCAACTTATGTGGGCTTTGACTCAAACTAGGTGCCACCAGCTTGTGTGGGCTTTGACTCGAGTGTCGTCAGCTCGTGCAGGCTTTAACTTAGACTTGGGTGCCACTAGCTTGTGTGGGCTTTGACTTGGGTGCTACCAGCTTATGTGGGCTTTAACTTAGACTTGGGTGCCACTAGCTTGTGTAGGCTTTGAAAGGTGCCACTAACTTGTGGGCTTAAAAAACGATGCCACTGACTTATGGGCTTCGAAAAGGGTGCCACCGACTTATGGGTTTTGAAGAGGTGTTACTGACTTGTGGGCTTTGAAAAGGTGCCACTGACTTGTAGGCTTTGAAAAGGGTGCCACTGACTTGTGGGCTTCGAAAAAGGTGCCACTGACTTATGGGCTTTGAAAAGGTGCCACTGACGTCCCCTCCCACGTTCGTGCCCCAGATTGTTAAAAATTAGCCTAGACAAAATAAGGCATCTACACCACTACCCATCTTCGTATGTACTGTCATAAAATGGCAGGGTATGAAGAGAACAAGAAACTATTGATCCATTGCTTCCAAGATAGTCTAACTGTGGCAGTTCTCTGATGGTATATAAGGCTTGATCCTATAAGAATTCAAACATAAGCAGATTTGGCATGCGCATTCCTTGAATAGTGTAAGCATATGTTTGATTGGGCTCTAGGTCACCTCTCTTTCATGAACATTAAGAAGAAATCTTCTAAGAGCTTTTGGTAATATGCTTAGAGATGGAGAGAGAAGGCAGCTCAAGTTCTTCCCCCTTTAACTGAAAAAGAAATAACGATTATGTTTGTTGGCACCCCATGAGCTTTTTACTACAAAAGGCTAGTAAGAAACACCATGAAAAATTTTACTGATATGGTTATATCAGATGAAATGATTGAGAACACCATCAAAAGCGACAACATATCCATTAGGGAATCATCTAGATTGGTCAAGAAGACAGTAACTAAAGTTAAGGAGAAGGAGGTAACATTATTGGTAAAAATCATGCCAGGTTTAATCAAAGTCTGCATCTAGCACAACCTATGTACCTTTCAAACATGTTGAATATGAGTCTTAATCCTTACTCCCCCACACCATAATCAGTTCATACCACCGAATTTGCTCTAACAATGAGCTTTGTGCCATATCCTACTCAAAGCGCAACCCAAAATGCATAACCTAACATGAATAATGCGAGAGCTCCAAACAATCATCAAGCACCCCAGGAAAGGGAGCATTTTAAACCACTCCCTTACTCCTATAAAAAGATTTTCTCTTGCTTATTGGCAGGTAAACTAGTGGCCCTAGTATTCATGAACCCAAGATCACCACTATACCCTAGATGGTATGATGAGAATGGTTATTATGAATACCACGCTTGAGCACAAGGCCATTCCATTGAGAACTGCACTTCATTTAAAAGAAAGGTGTAGGTCTAGGAGAAAAAAGAGTGATCAAGGTTGAACAAGAGCCTAGACTAAATGTAGAAGCCAATCCACTCGCTAATCATGCCAAATCGAAAGTGAATGCGATAATCGATGGAAAAAGTTACTGGGTTAAAAGAAGCATTGGAGAAGTCAAAATCCCGATGACAAAGGTTTGGCAAGCTTCCATGAAAGCTGGAATAGTAAAATATGATAAAAATCAAAAAAGGAATGTCATTGAAGCATCTTGCTACCACTGCAATCAATGACATAATTTGCAACATTGCCTATCATTCTTAAAAATGGTCCAAGGGATGAGCGATCGATCTGAGATTGAGTTCTATGAGGAGTGGGATGAAAACGTTGATCCATCTATTAATGTCACAGATGAGGAAAGGCTTGCAGATGATCAGACCTTAAGTTATCTATCTTTTATAGGCATGAAAAAGAGAGCTAATGAAAGTTTTAGGCAATATGCTTCGAGATGGATAGAGGAGGCTGCCCAGATTCATCATTTATTAACGAAAAAAGAGATAATTGTTAGATTCATTAGCACATTACAAGCCCCTTATTATGAAAATATAGAAAAAAACTTTTCAAAGAGCTTCAGTGACGTAGTCAATTTTGTGGCATGATATATGAGGCCATGAAAAATGAACTAGGTAGAAAAAATATCTGCAAAGACAAAATGAAAGAAAAAATGAAAGCTAGTTAGCAACCACAATTGATACTGAAGCTAGTTCGTCTCAAACTCGTATTGAGTTAGGCCTAAAAAGAATGGTCATTGAAGAAAACTATGAGATTGTAGAAAACACAGAAGAAGTTAGAACGCCAATGAATTTGGTTTAGCCAATCCTGTTGCAAGCTAAGCTACTTAATGCAATTGAGAAGACTGAGGAAATAATTAATGACTTTTGTGATTTCTACACTGCTTGCAGCCATACTCTTCAAACATGCAAACAGTTTCATGCTATGGTTCAAAAGATGATGAATAAAGGTAGCATCAAATTTCATGATGAAAAGCAAACCCCACATACCGAGTTTGCAAATGCAATAATGTCTATCAACACTGTAGAAGAAAAAGAGGGCAATCCTCCTTGTGGGGTTGGAAGGCCATTGATCTAGTACAACAATAGACTAAGAGTCAAAGCTGCCCTTATTCAGCTCATGCCAAGGATGATCATTTAACTTTCATCTCTTTACCCTTATAAGGATGATAAAGCGGTTCATTAAAACTATGAAAACAAAACCTTAATCACCGAGGAATCTAGTCAGCAAGCAACGATCGTAGACCTTTTAAGAGTAAGTCACCTAACTCTGAGTGGTAGATTTTATGCCGAAATAGTGTCAAGAAGTGAAACTCAGCAAAAGAATACTAGTCTAGTTCCTCAAGCACTGAAATCTACAACCAAAAACTCAGGTTTGGTAGTCTTTAAGGAGCTAGCGAATAAGAAAGAAGACACAAAATTCCTTAAGTTCATCAAACACAGGAAATATAGCATTGCCAATTAGTTGAACAAGCAACCCACTGAGATATCTGTGTTGTCACTACTATTGAATTCTGAAGCTCACAGAATGCCCTTCTCAAAGTTTTAATGAGGCCTATATCCTTTCAACATTTTTATAGGTCAATTGGATCGCTTAGTGAGCAACATCACTGCTAATAATTACATATCTTTCAGCAATGATGAAATCCCGTATAAGGGGAGAGGAAACTAGAAAGCCCTTCATATCACCACGTCTTGTAAAGGCACCACGTTGCACTAGGTGCTCATCGATAATGGGTCAACTTCAAATGTAATGCCCATGTCATGCTTGAACGAGCTCGCCATTGACGCATCTTATATCCAAAATAGTCATACAATTGTGCAAGCATTCGACATAACTTGTTAAAACATTATGGGGAACATCACCATTCCACTCCAAATCGGCCCATGTACTTACAAAGTTAACTTCCATGTGACGGGCATTGCACCATGTATAGTTAGCTATTAGGAAGGCTTTCGATTCATTATACTGGGACAGTAACACCATCTTTGCACCAAAAGTTGAAATTCATCATCGAGAATAAAGTTATCAGTATTGGGGAAGAAAAAAGTATCATTGCTGCTACCTTAACTGATGCCAAATATGTCAAACTTGATGAACATATCCCAGAATTCTCTTTCCAATCCTTTAAGTTTCTTAATGCTACTTATGTTAAAGAAGGGTTGCCAATGGTTTAACCCTGCCTATCAAAGAGTAATCAAATGGGTTTGAAGTTGACTGTCCGTAAAGCTGCCAGACTGGAAAGGGATCCTCTAAGGGATTGCTAAAGCATTAAAAGTTGTCAACCAGACTAACAAAATAAGGCTAGGATTCAAGCCCAAAGTGTAGCAAAAAAGAGAACAAGCTTAAAAAAATATGAGAAGATGATGGCCCATCTGTGAGGATGAGACATGGAGGATGAGCCAATGATGTTCCTGCCACTTTGGGAAAATTTTTGCCCAAGACGACATGTAAACATTAGCTCCACAAATCCTATGCTCATATAAAACAAGGCATTCAATGATGTCTCCATCAATGTGATTAATAAGCCAAAGGTGTCAACCATAAGTCCAAAGATTGGTCGGTGCCCTTTAAGATTTGTTTTGAGTGTTTGGACTAAGACTAAGATTCTTGTACTGTTGAAGTCTATTTCAAAGTAATGCTATGAACTAAACCTAGATGCTCTCGCCTAAAAGCATTGTAAGATCCTTTGTGTGGGCATCTTTTATTATGTATTATCAATGAAAATGACTAAGCATTATGCATTTCATTCTTTGTGTTCATAGTTCTTGTCAACCTTAGACTTTTCTTTACATATTTTTCCACCTATATTATTCTTCTCCTATATTTTTAGGTACCTCAATGAAGGTGACATGAATGTTTATATTTAAACTTCAGAAATCAATTTTGAGCAACTGATTTGTGCCGGTGAGGTCAAATCTGAAGAGGATCTTAAAGAGAACCCTATTCCTTCAAACCGATTAAGACTAGTTAAGTAGGAAAAATTAGATATTACCTTATAAAGAACCCACTAAAATCATAAACCTTGGAACAAAAGAAGATAAAAAAGAAGTCAAAATTAGAATTTCCATAAAACCATAAACTTAAGCTGAACTAATAAGTCTCTTCCAAGAATATAGAGATATGTTTGCCTAGTCTTACGAAGACATACCTAGAATAGATACTAACATTGTGGTCCATAAACTCCTCTTTTAACCCAAGTGTAAACCCTATAACAAAAGATAAAAAGGATGAAACCTGACATGCTTCTAAAGATCAAAGGAGAAGTGAAGAAATAATTTAAAGCAGGACTTCTCAAAGTAGCCAAATATCCTAAATGGGTAGCCAATATAGTCCCACTTCCTAAGAAGAAGGGTAAAGTGTGAATGTGTGTAGATTATAGGGATCTAAATTGAGCCAGCCCAAAAGATAATTTCCTTTTACCCTACATAGACGCCCTAGTAGACAATACTACCAAAAATGCACTATTTTCCTTCAAGAATAGGTTTTTGGGCTATAGCCAAATCAAAATGGCAACTGAAGACATGGAAAAACCATATTCATAACCATGTAGGGCACTTTCTGCTACAAAGTGATGCCCTTCGGACTCAAGAAAACTAGGCTAACTTACTAGAGGCCTATGGTAACATTGTTCCATTATCTCATTCATAAGGAAATCGAGGCCTATGTGGATGATATGATCGCGACATCACTAAAAGAGAGTGAATATGTGGCCAATTGCTAAAACTCTTCAAAAGCCTTCACAAATACTAGTTCAAGCTAAATCCTACCAAATGGACATTTGGTGCCACATCTTGCAAACTATTGGCCAATAAAGGAATAGAGGTTGATTCTGATAAGGTTAAGGCCATTCAGAATCTGCCACCACCTCAAACTTAAAAGGAAGTGAGAAGTTTCTTAGGAAGACTAAACTACATAGCCCAATTCATATCTCAGTTGATCGACAAATACGATTTGATCTTTCGACTGCTTCAAAAATAAAATCCTGGAGAATGGAATCAAGAATGCTAAGAAGCTTTTGGTAAAGTCAAACATTACAATTTGAACCCTTTAGTACTTATGCCATATGTGCTTGGCTGACCGCTAATCCTATATTTATCAATTCTAGACAAGTCAATGGGCTGTGTATTAGGACAGTATGATGAATTAGGAAAGAAGGAGCAGTCTATCTATTACCTGAGCAATAAGTTCATTGAATATGAAAATAATTATTCCTTCGTAGAGAAGCTATGTTATGTTTTATCTTGGATAACTTGAAGGTTAAGGCAACACATGCTGTACCATACTACGTGGCAAATCGCTAAGCTTGATCCCATCAAGTATTTATGTCTGGAAGGTTAGTCAGATAGCAAGTTATGCTTTCTGAGTATGATATCGTGTATGTGAACTAGGAAGCCATCAAAGGTAGTATAATAACAGACTTTTTGGCAAGTCGAGCAACAGATAGCTATCAACCTTTAAGCTTCGAGTTTCCTGACGAAGACATAATTTGCATATCTAAGGTAGAGAACATTGTCAAATGTGGGTTATCATGAAAAATGTACTTTAATGGAACTTTAAATGTACTAGGCCATGGAATTAGGGCAATTGTTTTTTTGCCTGAAGGAAACCATTACCCTTTCATAACCAAATTGAACTTTGACTGCACCAATAACATAGCTAAATATGAGGCCTACATCATGGGACTCCAAGCAGCAATTAAAAGAGGCATTCGAATAATACATATTTTTGGAGATTTAGCCTTCATCATTTACCGACTAAAGGGAGAATGACAAACACATGATGCTAAACTATCCACTATGGGAATCTAATATCAGAGCTTGAGAAAGAGTTTAATTATATCAACTTTCAACTTTTACCTTAAGAAGAGAACCAAATTGTTGATGCCTTGGCTACTTTATCATCTATGTTTAAAGTCAATTGAGAATCGAACATTGCTTCTATTCAAATGAGCATCTATACAGCCCCAGCACATTGTTAGAATGTTGAAGAAGAGAAAGACAATTTGCCATGGTATCATGACATCTTTCAGTACATCAAGAGACAATTTGCCATGGTATCATGACATCTTTCGGTACATCAAGGATCAATAATACCCAAAAGATGCCATTGAAACTGACAAAAGAACCATCAGATGATTAGCTGCAAACTTTATTTTGGATGGTGGGATTTTGTATAAGAAAGGCTAGGATCAAGTGTTACTCTGATGCTTGGATGTCTCCAAAGCCAAAAGAATATTTGAAGAAGTTCTTAAAGGAATTTGTGGTACGTACACTAGTGGACACTGAATGGGAAGACAAGTAATGTGATTAGGCTACTATTGGTTAAATCTTGAAAATTATTACATTAACTGTGCTCGAAAGTATCACAAATGCCAAATCTACGCTGATAAAATCCATATCCCACTGACACTTTTACTTGGTATGATAGTTCCATGACCTTTTTCTGTATATGGCATGGACATGATTAGACTGATTACCCTTAAGGCTTCTAATGGCATCACTTCATTTTGGTTGCAATTGATTATTTCACTAAGTGGGTTGAGGCAGCTTCTTAAGCAAATGTCACCAGATCTATCATGTGCAAATTTGTAAAATGAGACATCATTTGTAGATATGGTATTCTTGAATAGATCATCAAGGATAATGCGCTAATCTGAAGATCAAGATGATGCAAGTAGTATGCTCTCAGTTTAAGATTCAGCTTTGAAACTTTATCCCATACCATCCAAAAATGAATAGAGCAGTTAAAGCAGCCAACAAGAATATTAAGAAGATAGTAAAAAAGATGGCTAAGACATACAAAAATTGGCATGAAAAGTTGCCTCTTGCCTTACATGCCTATCGCATAGCAGTACAAAATTCTATGGGTACTAGCCTATTCTCTTTAGTCTATGGCATGGAGGCTGTCTTAACAATCGAGGTTGAAATCCCTTTACTTAGAGTCTTGATGGAATCTCAAATTGAAAAAGCTAAATGGGTTACAAACCGATATGAGCAACTCAATATAATTGAAGAAAAAATAATTAAAGCCATTTGTCATGGGCAGTTGTATCAAAAGCGCATGATGAGGGCCCATAACAAAAAGGTCTATCCTCCCCAATTCTGAGAAGGTGACTTGGTACTCAAATAAATTCTCCGGATCCATAAAGATGCTCATGGGAAATAAACCCCAAATTGGGAAAGGCCATACGTGGCAAAACATCTATTCACTAGAGGATCCCTAATTTTAACCAAGATAAATGGTAGTGGCCTACCTAACCTTGTGAACTCTAATTCTATTAAGAAATACTATGCTTAAGAGGACTTTAGGATTAAAATCTGAAAGGGCATTCTATTTGTCCTTCGCCTATCATTTTTAAAAAAGAACAAAAAAAACAAAAGAAAGAAAAAAATCAACTTAAGTTGAAAACTCAAGAAGGTGACTTAGGTGACCAGACCCTTTTACCCATATTCATAACTCTGATTAAGACACCAAGTCATAACCTAACCCATTTGTTCTATGTTGACCAAACCTTTTCCATACCTGCATTCAAAAAATGGAAACTACCTAGCTTTGAGGCCTACATCCTACCATAGGGCAATCTAAGGAATCTTCTTATGAGTCGACCAACACCAAAAGGATTAATTGCTCAAACAAAATCGCTAAAAGCACTCAGAGGAGAATTCATGTCATCAGTATAAGAGCCAATCGACTAAGAAGACTTGTTTTATCTCTTTTGTATTTCAAAATCTTTTACAATCTCATAAGTTTATCATAACTTATACCCTCTTTCTTTAAATGAAAATACAATTACATGGTTTCTCATAAAATCTTTTCGGAACCCTGCATTCCAGTCACATAATCTTTATCATTTAATTGGTAATGCTTGATAAGCAAACAAAACTGATAACAGGATTTCCTAGCATTACTTGGAATGATAGAACTTTGCAAGAGCTTTCTTTCATGTTTGAAGGCTAAGAATGAACTCTTTGAGCCATAATGGGTTTTGCCCTGGGACCGCACATCTTAAAAATGTGCTTAAAACCTCTTTCTAGTAAATAATCATAGACCTCCCACAACTTTGAAGAAAGGATAACCTTAACATTTAAAGCCTTTGGAAATCTAAAACGAGGTTGACAAACCCTAGGCAAAAGGCCACCTTATCAAAGCCGAAAAAGGCCAAAACCAACCACTAGATTAGGCTTTTAAAGTCATTACCCTTGCATCATTTACACAGGCACTTGCATCCCTATGCATTATGCAGCATTTAACATCCTACATGGACCAGCTTCCATATATAAGATTTAAATTTGTGGAAAACCTAAGGTATAATTTTTTTTATTTAAAAAAACCTTAAAAGGCCTCAAGTAAGTACCTTTGACCCTACATGCTCATCAAAAATCACCTAAGAGGGTATCTAAACTCATTACCTACCTCAGTCTTTAAAGAGCATGACACTTATCAAAGCCCACACAAGCTAGTGCCACCTACCTACCTCAGTCCTCAAAGAGCAGGATGCTGATCAAAGCCCACACAAGCTGGTGGCATCTACCTACCTTAGTCTTAAAAGAGTAAGATGCTTATCAAAGCCCACACAAGTTAGTGGCACCTACCTACCTCAGTCTTGAAAGAGCAGGATATTTATTAAAGGCCACATAAGCTGTTGGAACCTATCTACCTTAGTCCACAAAGAGCTGGATGTATTTCATTACCTATCTCAAAGCCCACACAAATTGATGGCACTTGTTTGAGGTTAAACCTAAAAAATAACCTAGGAGGGTGGTCAAACCCTACAAAACTAAATAAAATCTTCTTTTCTGCAATTATTCAAACCCTTTCAATGTGATACTAAATAGCTCTCTACTTCTCTCTAGGCAAATAAATCTATCATCCTACCTAAAAAAATAGTGTCTATTTATTTTTGCCCTATTCTTAATACTTAGCAATTGCCAAAAAAGGACAACTATAGATGCCTCATTTCATCAAGGCCAGCTTTTAGCATCCTAGGACTTAAGTGAAAGATGATAAAATAAAAAGTAGGGGATGATTGTCAGGTGTTGTGTTGTTAGGCACTATTAGGTGACACGGTGCTAGGCAAAATTTTTTTTTGGGAAGGTCTGAAATGCCTATGGGCCATATTAAAGGAAAATATAAAAATAAGGTATCAAAAGCCACTTTTCATGGTGTCACTAGGGCCATTCAAATGAATAAACAAATCAATTTTCCACTATTTGTGACCAAGTTAAGGAAAATTGAGAAGCTGTAGGTACATGCAAGTTATATTGGTGCACAAGTATTGATACAAGGCCTTATGGTGCCAAAAACTTGAATTTTCAAATGTAGTATCGATACAAGAGGGTTTGGTATCGATACCTAAGATGTGATATCGATACCTAGCATATTTGTATCGATACAAACCTTGAGAGTAGCTAAAGTTCTAATTTTTGGCAAAATGTATCGATACACAAGCATGAGTATCGATACAAACCCATAGAGTAGCAAGACCTCTAAGTCTCAAGATTGGAAACTTTTTTTGCTCATAGTATTGATATGCAGCTTATTGTTTCAATAGTCATGGGTAAAAAGTACCTTGCGTATCAACACACCAAGGCATTTTTGCCCAGTTTGAGCCGTTTTTCAGCCTTTAAAAACCCGATTTAGACATGTTTTTTGCACCAAGGAATTATCATAAATCATTGCAAACCTCAACTATGGGCTTATGAATGGATTCAAACAAATTTTTGAAGTCTAAACAATTAGTGATAAGATCACTTTCATAAGATATGTGGTTTAAGAGGGTATGGCAAAAATATCTCCAGTTACAGGTAGTTATAGCCTTTTTGCCTCTTTACTCAGCATTGCAAAACCAATAAAAAAAGAGTCAGCTGAGCATGGTAGCTAGAGATGTCCCCTGGTGTAGGATGGAAAGATTAAAAATACCTTTAAATCTTTTTCTAAAAGTAGTGGCTGAGCATTGAATAAAAAAACTCCTAACAAGCTAAAAAAAAGAAAGAAAATGACCTTCAGCAATTTTCAAAAAGCTTTTCAGCAATCTCAAAAGACTCCAACCATTCCTAAAAATCCTCCATCAACTCCAGTTTCAAAAACTCACCAAAAATACTATTCCATTGCCTTTCACCCTCAATGAACCTCTATTCCCGTAGCTCCCTAAAACCACCACCAAAACACCTTTAAAAACTCAATCTTTCACATACTTTCACCCTCAAAACACCCCACCAGCTACAATATTACTAGAAAGCTTCTTCCTTTCACCATTTTCTTGCTAAATAATTGTAAAAAGGAGGGAAAAAACTGAGCTTAAAGTCACTGCTTTCAAAAAAGAAGATAGTTTTAAGCTTTTGCTGGTATACTTTCTACCTTGTTCCATAAATTTTTTGCTTTGATCATCCATTTCATTTTAGTGAGCCTTTATGTTACCATGACCCTCCTAAGACTCTCATGCATCATTGTTGCCTTAGTTGTGGTTGTGTTAGGATCTTAGTGACCCTCTTGACACCTTAGTGTTATTTGGATATATAAACTCACCATACTTCATTTTTATCATCACATAGCCTCTGTTCATACATCTTTTGCCATGTTCCTTCCATATTCACATATCCATCTCATATTTAAATGGTCACCTTAACATCTTTTATGTATGTTCATACATTTGCTTGTGTTTTAAGGAGTTTCATGAAATAAAAATCCTATCTTGACAACTCTAATATCTTTTTCTTTGTTTAAACATGTTTATATCATCTTTATGCACCTTATTTGTCTTCTTATTGCATTTGCGTCACCCATTTTCATATTAAAATGTCATATTTCTATATTTGCATGTTTAATCCATGTTTGTCTTTGTATGTGCTGTATTTTGTTTATGATATCTCCATTAAAATGCTTGCATGTTTCTTAAAACCTGATTTTTAGAAAAATCCCCAAGTTAAGTTCATGCTACCTTCAATAGATGAAGAATAGCATGGATTTAATGCTTTCATAAAATTGGCCTTCCAATCTTAGGGACAAAGCAAACATTTTAGCTCTGGATTCATGATAATACAAGTTTAAAGGTGTTATTTTCCAAGCAAACATAACCTCATTTTAGTCAAAAAATACTAAGCCTTGATCTTAAGTTTAATACTTTTATGGCATGGTTAATGGGTCACTTCATCATCCCAAACTACTCCAAGATTATGGAATAAACTCGTGATGCCTGTGTCATTTTTTCCTCTTATGTTGCGGATGTTCGAATGTCCATAAATCGAATTTGACCATCAAGAAACTGGGGATATCGAATGATCCCCCTATTTTTACTCTAGCAGCATTGTAGTTTGGATTTGAAAAATCATTTTTGAACCATAAAATATTTTCTTTGATTTTCTAATATTTTCCTTTAAAGAGCATTGAATTACATTTCTAACGGTGTCTTATTTACCCTCGGATTGCCTCGAACAAGGGAGTTATATTACTATCTGGAACCCCTAGAACTCGTATGCAACATTCTGTTTAGGCCATCTTAGCCCATCAGATGATTAGGAAATTTTTAAATATTTTTCCTAAAAGTTCACAAAATTCCTTTTTTGAAAAGGTATTGTTCATGATCTAACGATTCCAGACAAGCATGGGACAATTTTCCAAAGTCCATCGTGCCCTTTTCCTTATACATGCTTGCAGTGTCGAGAAAGACATAATTTCAAAAATTAATTCTACCTAGAAAGTGTTTTTCTAGGATTTTTAGAATATTTTTATATTAAACCTTATCAAGTTACCTTTCCAATGGTACCTTATTTACCCATTGAAGCCTTCGGATGCACCCAAAAAATTCAAGAATGGAGATGACATGATGTGGTCCCCTATTTTTAACTTATTTTCTAAATCTCCTTTTATCGAGATGTTCGAATGTCTTAAAATGCATCCGGCTAGTTCCCCCACAATAGTAGCCCCTTTTGACTCGAATTAAGGCTAAAATATAAAAACAAAAAAAAGATTTCATATTAAAATTTTTGCTAGTGGAAATACTTTAACTCTATTACTCAGAGGAAACACTCCAACCCCATTTTTAATTAAAAAGTCTAAATTTTCTCTTTATGCCTAAATATTTTTCTAACTCTATCTTTGGGGATACTCTAACCCCACTACTCCAAGGGGATACTCTAACTCAGTTTTTAATTAAAGATTCAAATTTTCTTTTTATTCTTAAATATTTTCCTAACTCTATCTTTAGTGATACTCCAACCCCACCTCTTTGAGGGAATACTTTAACCTCATTTTACCTAAAAAAAAACCAAAATTTTCTCTTTTTCAGGTGCCTCAGACTGCTTTGATTAAAATCATCTTTGTCCCTCAAATCACTACCGAATCTAGACCTATCTCTAAAATTGTCATCTTGATTCTTCTTCAATAATCGAATTCAATTATAAGATATATTTTGATCGTCCCTCTTTTTTTATGTTCTTTTGGTTTTGATTGCTTATTTATGATATTATTATATTTCTCTTTTTTTGTTTTACTAACATGTTTCCTTTTGTAATGATTATCATGCATTCATGTTTAAAATTTATTTTTTTAATAAAATTTACAAGGTAATGATTCATGTTGGTATTTCTTCAGTGCCTAATATCAAACATCTAATTTTTTTTTTTAAATTCGACCCGAACATTGTTTTTATAGAAATCCCTATGTTCTTCATATCTCTGAGGTGCAGAGGTGATCTAATTCTTTTTCAAAACCTAAATTTGTAGTTTTCACCAAAACTTCATGCATTTAATAGGATTATATCTAAATAAAGATTAAACGGAACTGATTTAACTGAGACCAAAGTGAAACACAGTTAGTAGGTATCGATTTCGGGCATCATGGGGATGCTAATTCTTCTCCGCGCGTAACCAATGCCTGAACCCAACCAATGAATCTCTAAGCATGGTAGACCTTGAAATCGATGTTTTAAGTTTCATAACTAAGAATATCATTTTCAATAGGCATTCGATTTTGCATAGCCCAAAATGATCAATTGCGGCTCCAAGTTTATGGCCACTTCATGGTGGCTATCCAAGACTAGCTGGATGAGTGATTTGCTCAACGGTCTCTTCCCTATCCTCCCCATTATTATGTCTATCCAAATCTCGATCATGGGATAACCTAAAGACTTAACCATAACCAACCATCATTTATTTTTAAGTCAACCATGTTATGCCCTTTGGATCATTTGAAGTTTTAAAGGAAGGCACGTGGCAATAGCTTGGCGACTCCACTAGGGACCAACTAGAGAGTTAGGCCTATAACTAGCTATTGCTTACTCGGTTCTTAGTTTTTGGGTCTCCATTATTATTTATATATAACTCTATTTTATTTTTGCCTACTAATCTCTATTGTTTATGTTTTTGTCCTGTGATTGTTAGGGATTATTTGTGCTTGATTAAATGTTGATTTAAATAAATATGGTAATAAAGGAGTAACAAAAAGGTTTGACTGTTTCCCCAGCACACACCGTGCACTTGTATTTACACTAGATTCCCATCGAACACCATGGTATGGCTAGTATCCTAATTATTAAGAGGAAGTGAGCCTTCCATCTTCGTGAATAACCTATCGCATAGGCATGGCAAGACCTTTTAGGATGTAAATTACCGATGTCTCTTGTGAGTACCCCTCCATATTTGCATAGGGAAGTACATCCACTAGATCAAACCTATTCTGCCAAACCCACAAGAGGCCTAGGATTGGGGTGCATTGATTATCTTTATTGGATGGAAGAGTGATTAAGATATCAAAATAGGTGTCAACTTAAACCCATATAGTGAACCCTACGGGTTAAACCACGTCAAACCATGCCCGAAAAGTTGGATCAGTCAGGGAAACATTTCTTACCTTTACTCCTGTATACCATAGTTATATAGGTGACAATAGGTGAACTTAGTCATCCATGTTCGACATTTTTATTGTCATGATCATACGTTTAAGATATGTCATTGCAGTCAATGATAAATCCTCTTTAATAAGTTGGTAAGGACCAGTGAATGCCATTGCTTATAATGCAATCCTAAAATAGTTATATCTGACTGCAATAAGCTGTCATGCTGCCTGAATGATGGCTTAGCATGTACTTAACATAGATGGTGATGAGCGAACGTCACTGTTTAAATGATCAGTCTTAGTCCTCACGAGGTATCATGTTAATTCATGAAGAGGCAATTAGACATGCTGGTATGCTGCTAGTTTAAAACCTCAACATTCATGATATTATGTCTGCCCCTATGCATTGTACCTACTATTCTCAAGGTAAATTTTATGATATGCTTCTGTTACTATTCCTTATTTCCTTTATCTTTTACCTATTGTTTTGTATTGGTTACTAACTTGTTCCCTTTTTGCTTTTCTTTTTAACCATGCATCATTTCATCATAATCACCATCACCATGGGATAATTGATTAATGGTTTAGTGTTTATCAATGGGTGTCTATCATGGAGCAACAGTCCATTTCGAAGATAAAGCACTTTAAGAAAGTTTAAGCATGGTTAGAATGTTAAGAATCAAGATAGGGTATGTCATTAAACTAGGGTATGTCTCAATGGCACATGAAAGAATCAAGATAGGGTATCATCAAAATGATTGGCAGGATCTGAGGATTATATAGACCAATTGGGACAATTCTGAAAGGAAATTTTTACTAAAAGATACAAAGATATTGCTCTTTTGCTCCAAGTTTGTTTGGATGTCAGTTTGTTGCAAGCAACTTCTCAGTTTTGGAATCCAGCATATCGGTGTTTTACTTTCAGTCATGAAGATTTGGTTCCCATGGTTGATGAATACACTACATTACTTAACATTGAGAGAGTGAAGGTTAATAAAATATATTGCAAAGCATTAAACCTTCCAACTTTCAAGAAAAGATTAGCTCAAATCCTTAGGGCAACGGAGTCTGGGATTAAGAGCCATATCTAAACAAAAGGAAACAGTGAATGCATCTCATAGGCTAGTTTGAAAGAAGCAAAGGTGAGTACCATTCACATTCGAAAAATCCAAGATGTCTACATTTTGGTGATATATGGTCAGGTTATATTCCCAAGGACATTAGGTTATGATAAAGCTATGGTAGTAGTGTCTTCCCTACAAGTGCTCATATACTGGTGTGGATATTATAGTTACGTGCCACTTATACGATTATGGGGAAGTACTAGCTACATCCCCCATTTAGTCCTTTGACAATTCTAGTGCCGTCAATTCATCCCCTTCATCCAAGACCTAGAGGTATGGGATTTTGACTATAATGAGCCTGCTTAAAAGTCAAAAGTTTAGCAAGCTTTTCATGCATGGAAACAAACCCGCTACATGGAGAGATATTGGAGAGGGAGCAATATGACCCTAGGATGAAAGACATGTACTTAACATTTTGTTGCTTTAATGAAAGATGCTATCGATGGAGCTACTCTTAATCCAATTGTCCTTTTTGTATTTGCATGACTAACCTAATTCTTTTATTGTTTTATTTATTCATTTATCGTGATGATCACCTATTCACTCTCATTGCATCAAAAATGTGCATGAACATATCATAAAGGCCTAATCTGATAATAATTTAAGGTAAAGGTGCTCTAAAACATGGAACTTATAGTTCGCCATTGGTACAACACTCACAATCATTGAAAAGCAATGGAAAACAATCACCAAGCCCACATTAAAAGACTTAAACTCATGTATAGAGTGTCTCAAGAGCAATCACTCTGCAAGAATGAGGAACTCCAAACTCATATTGTTGAACTAACCAGCTACTTTTTAATGCATTGAAGGAAAAAGGATAAATAAGCATAGTCAAAGCAGGAAAAGAACCCGTTAATTTTTAAAGCAATTTGAATGGTGGTACTAAAGCCAGCATGCTCAGGAAGGGGCATTACATGGGTAGCATCCTCTGACAGCAAGCATCCCATTAATGCAATCATTCATTTACATTAATCCTGCAACAACATCCTATTTGATTCAAGGATTTCAAGGTGTAGGCTCTTCACTGTTAAGGCCTATAGTCCCAGACCTCAATAAGCAAATAGAGCAAGAGAAAACAAATAGGCCCTCAGAAAATGATGAGGACTTGGACAAGTATCAGTCACCAGAGAAGTAGCATTAAGCTATCGCAGGAAGTAACAAATTTGGAACTATAGATGCAAAATCATTAGGGCTAGTTTTGAATCTTGTTATCCCACCCAAGTTTAAAGCACCTAATTTTGAAAAATACAATGGGACTATTGACCCCATCTTCACATGTACTGTCATAAAATGGTAGGGTATGAAGAGAACAAGAAACTATTGATCCATTGCTTCCAAGATAGTCTGACTGGGGTAGCTCTCTGATGGTATATAGGGCTTAATCCTATAAGAATTTAAACAAGGATAGATTTGGCATGCACATTCGTTGAACAATATAAGCATGTGTTTGATTGGGCTTTGGATCGCCTCTTCCTCATGAACATGAAAAAGAAATCTTTTAAGAGCTTTAAGTAATATGCTTACAGATGGAAAGAGGAGGTAGCTCAAGTTCATCCCCCTTTAATTGAAAAAGAAATGATGGTCATGTTGGTTGGCACCCTATGAGCTTTTTACTACAAAAGGCTTATAGGAAGCGCCATAAAAAATTTTATCGATTTGCTTATCAGGTGAAATAATTAAGAATGCTGTCAAAATCAATAGGATATCCATTAGGGAATCATCTGGATCAGTTAAGAAGATAGTAACTAAGGGTAAGGAGAAAGAGGTGAACATTGTTGGCTAAAATTATGCCATGTTTAATCAAAATCTACATCCAGCACAGACTATGTACCTTCTGAACATGTTGAATATGGGTCTCAATCCTTACTACCCAGCACCACAATCAGTTCATATCATCAAATTTGCTCTAGCAATGAGCTTTGTGCCATATCTTTCTCAAAATGCAACCTAAGGTGCAGAACCTCAAAACATGAATAATGCAAGAGCTCCAAATAATCAATAAGTAACCTAAGAAAGGGAGCACTTTGAACCATTCCCTTACTCTTATAAAGAGATTTACTCTCACTTATTGGTAGGTAAATTAATGGCCCAAGTATTCGCGAACCCAAGATCACCACCGTACCCAAGATGGTATGATGAAAATGCTTATTGTGAATACCACGCTAGCATAAGGCCATTCCATTGAGAACTGCACTTCATTTAAAAGAAAGGTGTAGGGTCTACTAAAAAAAAGAGTTATCAAGGTCGAACAAGGGCTTGGACCAAATGTAGGAGCCAATCTACTCCCTAATCATGCCGAATCAAGAGTGAATGTGATAATCGATGGAAAAGGTTGTTAGGTTAAAAGAAGCATTGGATAAGTCAAAGACCCGATAAACAAGGTCTGGCAAGCTTTTGTGAAACCTAGAATAGTAACATATGATAAAAATCAAAGAAAGAATGCCACTAAAACATCCTACTGCCACTTCGATGAAGGACACAATTTGTAACATTGCCTGCCATTCTTGGAAATGGTCTAAGGGATGATGGAGCGATATGAGATTGAGTTCTATGAGGAGTGGGATAAACACGTTGATCGATCTATTAATGCCACAAATAGGGGAGAGGCCTGCAGATGATCGGATCTTAAGTTATCTATTTCTTATAGGCATGAAAAAGAGAGTAAAGTTTAGATAGTATGCATTAAGGTAGATAGAGGAGGTTACCCAGAACCATCCTTTATTGATAGAACAAGAGATGATTGTTAGATTCATTGGCACATTGCAAGGCCTTTTTTACGAAAAGGTAGTGAAAAGCTTTTGAAGAGCTTCGCAAATGTAGTCATACATTACAGGACAATCAATGAGGCCATGAAAAATAAATCGGGTAGAAAACATATATGCAAGGACAATAGGAAAGGAAAAATGAAAGCTGGTCAACAACCAAAATCTAGCACTAGAGCCAGTTCATCTCAAAATCATGCTGAGTTAAACTGAAAGAGAATGGTCAATAAAGAAAACTATGGGATTGTAGAAAACATAAAAGAAGTTAGAATGCTTATAAATTTGGTCTGGCAAATCCTGGTGCAATGTAAGCTACTTAATGCAACTAAAAAGATAGAGGAAAAAATTGATGACATAGGATTTCCATACTGTTTATAGCCATACTCTTTAAACATACAAACAGTTTCGCACTATGGTTCAAAAGATAATGAACGAGGGTAGCATCAAATTCCGTGATGAAAAGCAAACCCCACATACTGAGTCTGCAAATGCAACAACGTCTGTCAACACTATAGAAGTAAAAGAGGTTAATCCTCCTTATGGGGTTGGAAGGCCATTGATCTTGTAAAACAATCAACCAAGAGTCAAAGCTACCCCTATTCAGCCTACTCTAAGGATGATCATAAAACTTCCTTCTCCTTTCCCTTATAAAGATGATAAGGCAATTCCTTGGAACTATGAAAATAAAACATTAATCATCGGGGAATCTACTCAGTAAGTAGCAAGCATGGATTTTTCAAGAGTAAGTCCCCTAACTCGGAGTGGTAGATGTTATGCCCCAATAACATCAAGAAGTGAAACCTAGCAAGAAAATACTAGTCCAATTCCCCAAGCATCGAAATCTGTAACCAAAAACTTAGATTTGATTGTCTTTAAGGAGCTAATGAATGAGAAAGAAGATATAGAATTCCTTAAGTTCATTAAACATAGTGAATACAGCATCATAGATCAGTTAAACAAGCAACCCACCAAGATATCTGTGTTGCAGTACTGTTGAATTCTGAAGCTCATAGGAATGCCCTTTTCAAAGTTTTGAATGAGGCCTATGTCCCTCCCAACATTTCTATAGGTCAGCTGGATAGCTTAGTAAGCATCATTACTATAGATAATTAAATATCTTTCAATGATGATGAAATGATGCATGAGGGGGGAGGAAACTATGAAGCCCTTTATATCACCATATATTGTAAAGGCAACACATTGCCCAAGGTGCTCAACGATAATGGGTTAGCTTTAAATCTAATGCCTATGTCATGCTTGAACAAGCTCCCCATTAACGCATCTCATATCTAGAATAGTCATACGATTGTGTGGGCATTCAATGAAACTTGTTGAAATGTTATGGGGAACGTCACCGTTCCACTCTAAATCGGCCCATGTACTTACGAAATTGACTTCCATGTAATAGACATTGCACCATTGTATAACTGCCTATTAGAAAGGCTTTGGATTCATTCTATAGGGGTAGTACCATCACCTTTGCACCAAAAGTTAAATTACTATTATCAAAGGAGAAGAAAGTATCATTGCTACTATCTCAACTAATGCCCAATATGTCAAAGCTGGCGAAGATATCCCAAAATTCTCTTTCCAATCCTTTAAGTTTGTCAATGCTATTTATGTCAAGGAACATGGATTTGAAGTTGACTATCGATAAAAATGCGCATGCTCAAAAGTGATTCAAAAAACTACTTCAAGAGATTGCTGAATCGTTAAAAGTTGTCAACCAGATCGACAAAAGAGGGATAGGGTTCAAGCCCAATGCACAATAAAAAAGAAAACAAGCTCAAAAAAAGTGTGAGAAGAGGATGGCCAGTCTGTCAAGATAAGACATGGAGGATAAGTCAATGATATTCCCACCATTTTGGGAAAGTTTCCACCTAAGAAGACATGTAAACACTGGCTTTGCTAATGCTGTGCTCATAACAAACAAAGCATTCAAGGATGTCTTCATCAATGTGATTGATAAGCTAGAGGTGTTAACCATAAGTCTATAGACTGGTCTATGCCCTTTCAAGGTTTGTGTCAAGTGTTTGGACTAAGTTTGAGATTCCTATACTATTCAAGTTTGTTTCAAAGTAATGCTATGAACAAAACCTACATGCTCTCGCCTAAAAGCATTGTAAGATCCTTTGTATAGGCATATTTATTAAGTATGATCAATGAAAATGACTAAGCATTATGCATTTTATTCTTTGTGTTAATAGTTTTTGTTAACCTCAGACCTTTTTTTACATATTTTTCCACCAATATTGTTTTTTTCTCATATTTTCAGGTACCCTGATGAATGTGACATAATGTTTATACTAAAACTTCAAAAATCAATTTCGAACAACTGATCTATGTTAGTGAGGTCAAATCCGAAAAGGATCCTAAAAAAACCCTATTCCTCTAGACCTACTAAGACAGTTGAACAGGAAGAAAAATAGATATTACCTCATGAAGAACCCACTAAAACCATAAACCTCGAAATAGAAGAAGATAAGAAAAAAGTCAAAATTACAATTTTCATAAAACCATAATCTCGAGTTAAACTAATAAGTCTCCTTTAAGAATATTAGGATGTATTCGTATGGTCTTACCAAGACATGCTTGGATTAGATACCAACATTATGGTCCATAAACTCCCCCTTAAACTCAAATGTAAGCATATATAATAAAAGCTAAGAAGGATAAACCTGAGATGCTTCTAAAGATCAAAAAAGAAGTGAAGAAATAATTAAAATAGGATTTCTCAAAGTAGCCAAATATCTTAGATGGGTAGCCAATATAGTCTCAGTTCCTAAGAAAGATGGTAGAGTGTGAATGTGTGTAGATTATAAGGATCTAAACCAAGCCAACCCAAAAGATAATTTCTTTTTATCTCACATAGATACCCTAGTAGACAATACTACCAAAAACGCATTATTTTTCTTCATGGATGGGTTTTTGGGCTATAACCAAATCAAAATGGCAGCTGAAAACACGGAAAAAACCATATTCGTAACCATGTGGGGCATTTTTTGCTGCAAAGTGATGCCTTTTGGGCTCAAGAACACTGGGTAACTTACCAAAGGGCGATAGTAACATTATTCTATGATCTCATGCATGAGGAAATCGAGGTCTATGTGGATAATATGATCGCCAAGTCACCAAAAGAGAGTGAACATGTAGCAAATTTGCAAACTCTTCAAAATACTTCCCAAATATTAGCTCAACCTAAATCCTTCAAAATGCACATTTAATGCCACATCCGGTAAACTATTGGGTGAGAAAGGAATAAAGGTTAATCCTAATAAGGTTAAGGCTATTCAGAATCTACCACCACCTCAAACTTAAAAGGAAGTGAGAAGTTTCTTGGAAAAACTAAACTACATAGCCTGATTCATATCTCAGTTGACCATAAATGTGATCCGATCTTTCGACTGCTTTAAAAATAAAATTTCAAAGAATGGAATCAAGAATGCTATGAAGCTTTTGATAAGGTCAAACATTACCTTTTGAACCTCCAGTACTTATGCCACCAATGTTGGGCCAACTACTAATCCTATATTTGTCAATTATAGACAAGTCGATGGGTTGTGTATTAGGATAACATGATGAATTAGGAAAGAAGGAATAGGTTATCTATTACCTAAGCAAGAAGTTTATAGAATATGCAAATAATTATTCCTTCGTAGAGAAGCTATGTTGTGTTTTAGCTTAGATAGCCCAGAGGTTAAAGGAATACATGCTGTACTACACTATGTGGCAAATCACTAAGCTTGATCCCATCAAGTATTTATGCGAAGCTCTTACCTTGTCTGGAAGGTTAGCCAAATGGCAAGTTATGCTTTTTTGGTACGATATCGTGTATGTGAACCAGAAAGCCATCAAAGGTAGTGCAATAGCAAACTTTTTGGCAAGTCAAGTAATAGATGACTATTAACCTTTAGACTTTGAGTTCTCTGATGAAAACTTGATATGCATATATGAGACAGAGAACACCGTCAAATATGGGTTATCATGGAAAATGCACTTTGATAGAGCTTTAATTGCACTGGCGCATGGAATTAGGGTAATTCTCATTTTGCCTGAGGGAAACCATGACCCTTTTGCAGCTAAACTAAACTTTGACTGCACCAATAACATAGGTAAATATGGGGCATGCATCATGGGACTCCAAGCAACCATTGAAAGGGGCATTCGAACACTACAAGTGTTTGGAGATTCAGCTTTCGTCATTTACCAATTGAAGGGAGAATGGCAAACACGTGATGCTAAATTGATCCACTCTGGGAATCTAATATCAGAGGTCAAGAAAGAGTTTGATGATATCAACTTTCAATATCTACCTCAAGAAAAGAACCAAATTGATGATGCCTTGGTTACTTTATCATCCATGTTGAAAGTTAATTGAGAATCAAACATTGCTCCTATTTAAATAAGCATCTATACAACCCTGGTACATTATCAGAATGTTGAAGAAGACAAAGACGGTTTGCCATGGTATCATGACATCCTTGTAGTACATCAAGGATCAATGATACACAAAAGATACCACTGAAACTAACAAAAGAACCATCAGACGATTAGCTGTGAACCTCATTTTGGATGGTGGGATTTTGTATAAGAAAAGCTAGGATCAGGTGTTACTCCAATGCATGGATAACTCCAAAGCCAAAAGAATACTTGAAGAAGTTCATGAAGGAATTTTTGTACGCACACCAATGGACATTGAATGGTAAGAAAAGTCATGCGATCAGGCTACTATTGGTTGACTCTCGAAAAGGATTGCATTAACTATGCTCAAAAGTGTCACAAATGGCAAATTTATGCTAATAAAATCCATGCCTATTGATGCCTCTACATGTAATGACAACTCCATGGCCTTTTTCTATATGGGGCATGGACATGATTGGACTGATTACCCCTAAGGCTTCCAATAGGCATCGCTTCATTTTGGTCACAATTGATAATTTCACTAAGTACGTAGAGGCAGTTTTTTATACAAATGTCACTAGATCTGTCGTGTACAAATTTCTAAAATAAGACATTATTTGTAAATATGGTTTTCCTAAACAGATCATCATGGATAATGCATGCAATTTGAAGAACAAGATGAGGCAAACAGTCTACTCTTAGTTTAAGATTTAGCATTGAAACTCTATCCCACACCATTCGAAAATGAATGAAGCAGTTGAAGCAACCAACAAGAATATCAAAAAGATAGTTAAAAAGATGGTTGAGACATACAAAGATTGGCATGAATAGTTACCTTTTTCCTTACATGCCTATTGCACAGTAGTATAAACTTCCACAGGTGCTACCCCATTCTCTTTGTTCTACGACATAGAGGCTATCTTGTCAATCAAGGTTAAAATCATTTCATTTAGAGTCTTGATGGAATCTCAACTTGAAGTAGCTGAATAGGTTATAAGCTGATAGAGTAACTCAATCTAAATGAAGAGAAAAGAAATAAAGCCATTTGGCATAGGCAATTGCATCAAAGCCCATGATGAGGGCCCGTAAGAAAAAGGTCTATCCTTGTCAGTTTTGAGAAGGTGACTTCGTCCTCAAACAAATTCTCTAGATCCATAAAAATGCTCATGGGAAATGGACCTCAAATTAGGAATGGTTATACATGGTGAAACATGTTTTCTCTAGAGAAGCCCTAATCTTAACCAAGATGGATGGCAGTGACCTACGCAACCCCGTGAACTCTGATTCTATTAAAAAATACTCTTCTTGAAAAAACTTTAAGATGAAAACCCAAAAGGGCATTCTATTAATCCTTCGCATACCATTCTCTAAAATAAACAAAAAAATAAAAAAATAAAAAAATGAAAACAAAGAAAACAAACAAAAAGAGAAGAAGAAAGAAGAAACTAACTTAAGTTGAAAACCTAAGAAGGTAGCTTAAGCGACTAGACCTTTTTACCCTATATTCATAACTTTGATCAAGACACCAAGTCATAACCTAACCTATTTGTTCTAGGCTAACCAAACCTCCTCCACACATGCACTTAAAGGATGAAAACTACCTAGCTTTGAGACCCTTATCCCACCATGGGGTAAAGTAAGGAATCTTTTTATAAGTTGACTAGCACTAAAAAGATTAATTGCTCGAAAAAAAATCTCCAAAAGCACTCAGTGGAGAATTCATGTCATCAGCAGCAGAGCCAAGGACCAGAAAAGCTTCTCTTATCTCTTTTGTATTTCAAAATCTTTCATAATCTCGTAAGTTTGTAATAACTTGTACCTCTTTCTTTGAATGAAAATATAATTCTTGGTTTCTTACAAAACCTTTTTGTAACCATGCATTCCATGTTGCATCATGTTTATCATTTAATTAGTAATGCTTGATAAACAAACAAAATTGATAGCAAGATTTTTTATCATTACTTGGAATCATAAAACTTTACAAGAGCTTTGTTTCATGTCTAAAGACTAAGAATAAACTCCTTAGGCCACAATCGGTCTTGCCTTAGGACCTTACATCTTAAAAATGTGCTTAAAACCTCTTCCCAATAAATAATTATGGACCTCCCACACCTTCAAAGAAAGGACAACCTTAAATTCAAAGCCTTTGGAAATCTAAAGTGAGATTAACAAACCTTAGGCAAAAGGCCACCTTATCAAAGCCCAGAAAAGCTAAAACCAACCACTAGATTAGGCTTTTAAAGTCATTACCCTTGCATCATTTAGATGAGCACTTACATCCCCATGCATTATGCAACAGTTAACATCTTTCAAGTATTAACTCCCGTATACAAAAGTCAAATTTATAAAAAACCTAAGGTATAATTTTTTGATTTCAAAAAACCTCAAAAGGCCTTAAGTAAATACCTCTAACCCTATATGCTCATCGAAAATCATGCAGGATGGGTATTTAAACTCATTACCTACCTCAATCCTCAAAGAGCAAGATGCTTATCAAAGCCCACATAATCTGGTGTTACCTAGCTACCTCACTCCTCAAAAAGTAAGGCCACACAAGCTAGTGGCACCTACTTACCTCAATCCTTAAAAAGTAGGACGCTTATCAAAGCTTAGTGGCTTATACCTACCTCTATCCTCAAAGAGAAAGATGTTTATCAAAACCCACATAAGCTAGTGGTAGTTACCTACTTCATTCCTCAAAGAGTAGGACACTTATTAAAGCCCAAACAAGCTAGTGGTAGATACCAACCTCAGTACTCAAAGAACAAGATGCTTATCAAAGCCCACACAAGCTAGTGGCTTCTACCTATCCTAGCCTCCAAAGAGTAGGATGCTAATCAAAGCCCACACAAGTTGGTGGCATTTACCTACCTCAGTCTTCAAAGAGCAAGATGTTTGTCAAAGCCCATACAAGTTGGTGGCTCTTATCTACCTTAGTCTTTAAAAAGCAGGACACTTATTAAAGCCTACACAAGTTGGTGGCACCTATTTACCTTAGTCCATAAAGAGTTGGGCATATTTCTTTACCTACCTTAAAGCCCACATAAGCTGATGGCACTTGTTTAAGGTTAAACCTAAAAAATAACATAGTAGAGTGTTCAAACCTGACAAAACTGATCAAAATCTTCTTTTCTACAAGTTATTCAACCCTTCTCGATGTGATACTAAATAGCTCTATACTTTTCTGTAGGTACACGAATCCATTATCCCACCTAAACAAAATGGTGTTAATTTGTCTTTATCTGTTCCTAATACTTAGCAACAGCCAAAGAGGGGCAGGTGTAGACACCTTATTTCATCTGGGCCTACTTCTGGCATCTTAGGACTTAAGTGAAAGATGATAAAAGCAGAAAAAATAAAGCTAAAGCATGACTGTTGAGTGCTGTGTCATTAGGCACTATTTTTTTGGGAAAGTTTAAAATGCCAATGGCCATATTAAAAGAAATTATAAAAATGGGGTATCAAAGGCCTTTTTTCATGGTATCACCAAGGTCATTCTGATGAATACACAGATCAATTTTCCACTGTTTATGACCAAGTTAAGGAAAATTGAGAAGTCGTAAGTACATGTAAGTTATACTAGTGCACAAGTATTGATACGAGGCCTTATGGTGCTAAAAACTTGAATTTTCACATAGAGTATCTATAAAAAAGGGTTTGGTATCTATTAGCTCAAGGTGAATATTGAATCAAGAGAGGGGTGATTTAGTTCTATAAAAAATTGATCACAATTTAATTGTTTACAAAAATTTAAAATAAATTAATGGTAAAAATAAGTTAAGGATCAGAGAAATAAACAATCAATTTATAGAGGTTCGATCCTTGAACTCAGAGCCAATGTCCTCTCTTCTTGGCACTTCTTTACGAAAGTGTTTCTCACAATTATGAATGAAATTATTATCTTTAAGGCTAAGGTATAACTTACAGCTTTATCTTTTTGAGGCTTAGATAGAACCTTTTAATCCCCTTAAGAATTCTACCTTAAATTCATAAGTGTTTTCACTCACTTTCACACAAACCTTGTTTGGTATGTATGAAGTATTTCAAACAATTGGAACCACTAGTAGGTTTATTTTTGCTAAAATTTAAGTACAAAGTGGATGAGATATAAATAAACTTGAAAGAATATAAATTTGATACAAGAAAAATAAAGAATTTGAAGACTTTGAGCTGTTATTGTTCAATGCTTGATTGATCTTTGTATCTTTTACTGCTTTAACTATTCTGAACCTTTATTTATAGCTTGGAATTGATTTATAGACATTGGGCATGAAATGAGGTGGTTGGAAAGCCGTTATAGCCTTTATAAATGCTTGTTTCCGTTCAGACCCACACTATTGTATTGATACAATACCAATAGCATTGATACAAGAATTAAAAATATGACAGTTACATCATATTATATTGATACAGAAGGTCGAGTATTGATACTTGTCAACTTGTATCGATACAGATATACCTCTATTGATATTTTTGGGGGTTTTAGTCAAACCTTGGTTACTGCCAAGCAATGTATCGATACACATAGAGTGAGTATCGATACTCACTACACTGTATTGATACATACTGATATGTTTCAATACAATTAAGATTTCAAGCATAGTATCAATACATTTATACATTATGTCGATACATCCATTTAAAATCCTTTGTAAAATGATTTTTCTTGGCCTGAAATTGACTCAAACATATCTTCAAAATATTCTAAGTATAAATGAGTATTTCAGAGCATTTATTTTTGAGAAAATAGAAACTTAGTATTTTTTTAAAATATTTTTCAATTTAACACAAATAATAAGTTGGAAATAGTTGAGTACAAATTAATTTAGCTTAAGTTGTTTGTTATATCAAAACTGAAATTAATTCATAGCTAACATTCTCCCCCTTTTTGATAAAACAAAACTTATGATAAATTTGTTTGTTAATGACTCCCCTTAAATTTTTTAGATTTGTAATGAAAAACTCCCCCTTAATAAAGGCAATGATTTTTAACAGTTTTAATTTAAGAAAATAGGGTCCTTTAAATCTACAACATTTCAAATCTACAATATTGCCTATGATTTTCATAATTCAAGCTATAGCATGTAAAAGTGTTAAATATCAACATTTTATTTGAGTTCCAACATGATAATATAATCATCATAATCAAGTGCATAATAATATCATCATATCAATAGATGAAAGACATATTTAGCAATGCAAGACATATTCGGGAAATATATATTTAGCAATGCTAGACATGTTTGGCAATTTTATGGCATTTCTCCCTCTTTTGTTATATCAAAACACAAGAAAAATTAATTCAAAGTAGTGGAGAAAATGCAATTACAATGTGCACAAGCAAAGATGATTCATTAAGAATAAATTGTTAAATACAAGCAGCAAAATAAGCAAAAGATCCCCAATGGAATGGAATCATAAAAACTTAAAAATGATCCTAAAATGAGCCTAATATGACTAATTGTCATTGGTTAGAGGATTAACTGTAGGTAGAGAAAGAGGCAAAAGAGCAGAAGGAAAAGCCATCGAGAAGCTAAGGAATTGCCTGGTTAACACCTGATGACTATGCTTTAGACAAGAAAGGTGAGCATTAATGGAACTGAAGTGATGATCCCAAGAGTTAAAGCATCGCTCATATATATCAAGACATCCTATGATGGAATTGTACATATGTTGGAGGTCCATGGGCATGGATGATGAGGTGTCAAAAGTCGAGGGTGGAGGAGGTGCATCATGCTCCATATCATCATCATCATCATGGTCAATAAGAGCAGAAGCATCTAGTTGCACAAGTGGGGCAAGTGGTTGAAGATGAGCCTTAGAAACAAAGTCAGCACCTTGAATGTCATACCTAGCAAGCCTTATAGATTTGTGTCTAATATAGTGATAAGAAGATGCTATAATCCCAGGGTCGCAAGAAAGATCAAGACTATAAGTGTTAAAGTAGTAGCTCAATGCCATGCCATGTAGTAGGCTATGACAATCATGAACACAAAGAACAAGGTCCATAAAGATAAAATGCATTAAGTTTAGACGATTCTTAGTTTGAATCATATGGAGCCACCAATAGTCAGAATTGTTAATCAAGGTGTGTTTGGTGTCGTATGGTGGAACACATCAAAAATGATGAGATAAAGAAAGTGATCAATGAAAAGAATGAAGGTGGCTTTATTATATAGGGTACGTAAGGTAGCAGGTACTGTACCTTCATTGATTAAATTGTTATTTGGGAAACTAAAGGCAGTTACAAGGGAAGCAGGGTTGACAATAAGATCTTGTCCCAAAAGATAAGATCGAACAGTAATGACATGGTCATGATCATTAATTACAACTGAGGCACTGCTGAAGAATGCATGAACAAGATACTTATGAACCAAAACATAGAGAGAAATAAGTTTGATCTATTCGAAGGTATCAAAGTTTGAAGGTAGGGATAAGCAATGGCCAAAAGAAAGGGAAGTGGATAACTTGACATTGCTAGATAGGCATATGAGTATAGATGGTAGTGAATCACTCACGAGCCCATGCATCTCAAAAAAATAAGTTAAAGAATGATTAATTTTAGGTCTGAGGTGCTTGACGAGCAAAAATAAGTGGAAGAACAGGTGACAAACCCTTGATGATGGCTAGTTTGTTTGGTCTTTAGATGCATGGCAGTGTTTTAAGGTGGTTAGGGAATTTTGTTGAGTAGGTGGTGACAAGGTAAAATTGGATGCTGGTTCAGGCAAACTAAGGAGATGACAGATGTTGATAAATTGTTTAAAGTGAAGGAATCGAATTAAGTGGAAATGGGTTTCGATAAGGTTTATCGAGGGTGGTGAAGGTTGCCTAAGGGAGGAGGTTGAGTTAATGGTATTAAGGACAGGTCACTTAGGCAAGATAGGTTGCTAAAGAAGGGTTGTGTGAAGAATATGGTCAAGCAGATGATGGGCAAAAAGTTCTGATGGCAATGTTGCATACTTTTAGAGTAATTTTGGAACCTATTACAACAAACAAGGTTGGGAAGGGTTGAGAATAACAAACAACTCAAAATTTTAGAAAAATTTGGGATAAATTTTGATTGGTTTGAAAAGAAAATGGTTAGGGTTTGAGTTAAGGATTTTATCAAATTTTGTTGCTTTGGGTGTTGCTGAATTGAGTTTGTGAAATAAAGTAGTGAATTTTATGAAAAACAACTATTTGGGATTAAGGATTTTATGAAAAGATAAAGATTGAATGAAGTGTGGTGATTGAAAAGTGATATGGTTAAGAGAAACTAAGTGAATAGTGGCACGAGGATTACCTTAATCAACAATCTGTATCGATACAAAGGAGAGAGTATCATTACATAGTGTCGATACAAAGGAGAAAGTATCGACTACTTAGAGTTAAGTATCAATACACAAAAAGCAATTCTAGGTTTCTATATGATATGATAAACTATGTCTTGAGACATAAAACAAGTTTAGGCTATATCGATACAAGGTAGAGAGTATCGATACATAGAGTTAGGTATCAATACAAGGAATAATTCTAGGTTTTGTATCGATACCTTGAAATAGGTCTTGACACTAAGAAAAAGTTTTTGCTAGGATCGATACATATAGCTCAGTATTGGGTCATTTCTATTAATATGGTATCAATTTAAGCATATTTTTGACCCAATTACTTATTGAAAAATATTTGAGAATTCAACCTTAAATAAAACTTTGATATCAAAATCATTTTGCATGAACAATTCAAAATTTAACAAAATCATTCAAGAATCAAAAGTCATATAAGAGCACATCATCAAACAAGTAGGTATGTAAGGCTAGCTTTTCTAACCAAGCATGGTGTAAATAATATTGAGGCAAAATATCATAATTTTATCAACTTTAAATGCAAGGTGCATTCATTAAGCCAAGTTCTCTTTTAATTTATCCTTTTTAAGTGGTTTAGAAAAATATTAGCTGGTTGATGCAAGGTATCAATGAATTCAAGCACTATATCACCTTTTTGCACGTGATCTCTAATGAAGTGATGTCTAATCTCTATGTGCTTGGTTTTATAGTGTTGAATTGAATTTTGGGTGAGGTAAATGGCACTTTAATTTTAATATGATCCATGGTAATGCCAAAATCCTTCAGGTGTTATTTTATCCATAAGATTTAGGCACAACAACTTCCTGCAAATATGTACTCTGCTTTGGTTATGGATAAAGCAACAATATTTTGTTTCTTAGAGAACCATGATATGAGCATATTTCCAAGAAATTGATAAGTACCGGAAGTGTTTTTCCTATTATCACAACATACCCCAGGGTGGATCCTCATAGATCTATCGGTGCATACAACTTAAAATATTTTTCTGACTTGGAAATGTCTCCTTGACTAAGACTTTTCCTTCGCGACGTGATGAGAATGAGAAAGTATGGATTCTCAACATGTGATACAGTTAAAAGGACCATAAGATGAATTGCTCATCTTATTGGTCTCAGATGACCATCACGAAATGGCCAATGCTTGGAGTTGGCACCGATCATTTTGGGCTAAGCATGATCGGATACCTATTGAAACCTATGCTTTGAGTTATGAAACTCAAAACATCTATCATGTGGTTTATGTAATACAAAGATTCATCATTTGGGTTTGGGAGTTGGTTACGCATGATGAGGTATGAACCTCTTTGCGACGCCTAAAATCGGTACCTTTCTAGCCATGTCTTATCTCGGTTTCGATTCTTTCAATTTAAAGGCATCACTATTTTGATATAACCCCCTTTTAATGCATGAATTTTATAGAAATATAAATCCAGGTTTGATGAAACAAATTTAACCTTATATATGCCCTGGAGAGATAGGGAATATAGAGATTTTTGATAAAAGTGACCTCTGGATTTTACTTTAAAAATGGAATATTTCATTTTACGCACTGAAGAAATACCCATGTGGAATATTACCTTAGTTTTATTTGAAATGATTGGAAAACATGAATGCAAATAATCATCACCAAGAAATCATGTTAGTAAGGTAATAAATGAAGTAACATAACATGGATCATTCAATGCAATGATAAGAAAAGGGATGGACTATTGGAATTTATCTGAGAATAATCGAATCAACAATTTTCGAGATGCATCTGTATTTCTTGATTAAACAAGGTTTGTTTGACATATTCATGGAAGTCTGGGAATGAGAAAAATTTAATTGTAGTCGAAAGACAGGGTTGGAGTATCCCTGTGGATGACAAGTAATTTGACAAAGGAAGATTTTTTAAAGGTTGATAATTTTAAAAAACGGGGTTAGAGTATCCTCGTGGATGATAAAAAATTTCACAAAAGAAGATTTTTTAGATCTTGACAAATTTGAAGAGCAGGATTGGAGGTGCCTTCGGAAGGTCGGGGTTAGAGTATCCCTGAAAGTGGCATATCTAATGCTTCTTTAAAGAAGTTGAGTTAGGAAAATTAAGTTGACAAAACCTTGTGATTTAGAAGATGGGTGAACATTTTGATGACTTTTGGTGAAAGAAATTATTATGAATGAGGATGGTAAAGATGCAAAATATGTTCGTGCCTTACTACGAGCTTGTGGGAGATTGAAGCATGTTCTTGAGTTTGATTGGGGTGATGTGGAGACATTCAATTGTCTCGAGAAAAAATTTGGGGAAACAACTTAATTCTGACCATGACTAAGAATAAGGGATAGTATTGCATGATGCCACTTTCTAAATTGGTTCAAGGCTTTAGAGGGTGGACAAGATAACATTAGAAAAGTAACTTAATGACGGTCAATCTAAAAATATTCTTAATATCCCAAAAAATCACTTTTCAGGAGAATAAATTTTCAAGTTCGGATTAATTTCCTGCTAGTAGAGCATACAAGGGACAAGGTGTGTCAAAATTTGAAAAATCATTTTGGACTCATTTGGTATCAAAAAATTTCCAAATAATAGCTTTCCAAAAAGAAAATTTTGTGAACCTTTTAGGAAAAACATTTGAAAACTTTGGAAAAATCATTTAGTGGTCCTGAATAGCCCAACCAGAATGCATGTTCAGATTCTAGAGATTCTAGATAGTTTAGATTTGAAAAATCATAACTCTCTCATCCGGAATGATCTGCGGGTGAATAAGACATAGTTTTAAAGATAATTCAACATACTTTGAGAGACAAATATTAAAGAATTCATGAAAAATCATTTAGCATTTTAAAGTGATTTTTTAATTTGCGATAGATGTGCTACTAGTAGGGGACAAAGCAAATAGGGGTTTTTTTTAACTTTTGCCTTATGTTCTTGGGTCCAAACTCGAGTCATTGACATTCAAACATCCATGACTAAAGGGAAAGAGTGGCATAAGCATCACGAGCTCATTTGCACAGCCTCAGAGTATTTTGGGATGATGAAATAGCTTGTTGATCACACCACTCAAGGTTTCGACTCAAAAACAAGGCACAAACATTTTGGGAACAAGTGTAAGGCCATTTTTTTTGCAAAATCAGAAGATTTGAGCTCATTTAACCAAGATTCTAGATCTAAAAAACTTAATTTTCCCCATGATTGTTCTTTTCTAACTTTAAGGAAAATGCTAAGTTCATGCTAGTCCTCATTGGTTAAGGTTAACATGGTTGGCTTG
>JBBYHK010089938.1:0-42772 GCA_038382065.1 Adansonia grandidieri | reverse complement strand
TCCAAGGGGATACTCCAACCCCGTTTTTCAAAATTGTCAAGATTTGAAAATCTTTCTATGTCAAAATGATTTCTCATCCAAGGGGATACTCCAACCCTGACCTTTTGAGGGGATACTCCAACCCCGCTTCTTAAAATTGTCAAGATTTAAAATTCTTCCTTCGTCAAAAAATCTATTTTCCATTCACGGGATACTCCAACCCTATCTTTCTGAGGAGATACTCCAACTCTATCTTTCAACTACAAATTAATCATTCTTTGTTTTCTTCACGGATTTCCACAAATATGTCAAACAAACCTTGTTTAATCAAATACCCTGATATATCTCAAAAATTGTCGATTTGGTTATTCCTAGATAATCGATGCCAATAGTGAGATAAATTTCAATAGTCCACCCATTTTCTTTATCATTGCATTGAATGATCCATGTTAGGTTACTTTATTCATTGTCTCACTAACATGATTTCTTTGTGATGATTATGTGCATTCATATTTTCAAAATGTTTCCAAGTGAAATTAAAGGTAATGTTCCGCGTGGGTATCTCTCCAGTGCCCAAAGTGGAACATTCCATTTTCAAAGTAAAATCCAGAGGTCATTTTATTGAAAATCTCTATATTCCCATCTCTCTGGGGCGTATATGAGATTAATTTTTTTTTATCAAAACCTGGATCATTTCTATAAGATTCATGCATTCAAAGAAGGTTATATCGAAATAGTGACAAGTTAAGATCGAAAGAATCAAAATCGAGATAAGACATAGCTAGTAAGGTACCAATTTCGGGCGTCGTGAAAAGGTTCGTACCTTATCGTGTGTAACCAACTCTCAAACCCAAATGGTGAATTTTTGCATTACGTAGACCACGGGATCGATGTTTTGAGTTTCGTAACTCAAACCATAGGTTTCAATAGGCATCCGATCATGCCTAACCCAAAATGATCGGTGGTCACTCTAAGCATTGGCCATTTCATGATGGTCATCTGAGACCGATAAGATGAGTGATTCGTCTTATGGTACCCCTCACTGTATCATAAGTCGAGAATCTATACATTCTCATTCTCATCACATTACGAGAGAAAAGTCTCGGTCAAGAAGACATTTTCCAAGTCAGAAAAATATTTTTAAGTCGTAGCACCCATAGATCTATGAGGATCCACCCTGGGGTACGTTACGACAACTTAAAAATCATGTTTGTGCTAAAACACCTTTAGGAAAATACATGGGATTAGGCTAACCCCTTAAGGAAGTAAGAAGGTTGGCACTTAGGGTTTTTTAGCAACTACAATCAGCCAAAAAGCCTTAATTATGCATTTAAATACACCTTAGGCTAGGTTTTGCTTGACTAATAGGTCATCTGAACCCATTATTAATATACCCAAAAGGTGATGCCACTTTAGAGTGTTCCTTAAGCCCAATTAAAACTATTTTAATAAGCTTGTCCAAGATTGAGTTTAATAGTAACTTATTAATAATTTTTTGCCTAATAGCACACCAAAGATAGCTATAACATGTGCCTAGCCCATTAGCAAGCCTAACTTGTAGTAGTCTATAACTAAACTTTCTTACTTGATTATTAGGGCTTTTGGCCTAACACTTAAATTTACATGTTAGATAACTTAATTCACAATTAAATTTTGCCACCCAAGTAAAATACTTTTTACTTCATGTAAATAATATTAAATAATTAATTAAACAATTGTCAAAAAATTACTTAATTTTTCAAATACAATTATTTGGCCTTATTGAATATATCCCTAAAGATGTGTCTATAAATAGATATTGTTTTGATAAGACGTTCTTATCTTTGTTGCCACATTAAAATATCTCAACTTAGATTCATAAATTTAATTTATGTCTTTAATAATACTTAATTGAACTAATTCAATAAATCATCATTCTACCTTTTATTTAATTAAGTCATAATTAAATCCCAATTTCAATTCAATAGATCATCTTATTATGTGTGACCCATTAAGCTTTCACCATAATGGTAATAAATATAATTACCCAATTAAGTATAGGGGTGAGCTTTTGGTCGGTTCAATCAGTTCAAGTTTAAAAACCAAAAACTGAATTAACTAACTTTTTTTCCACAACCGACTAAACTGACCACTATGAAGACTTTTAACCAATTTAACAAAACCGGTAAAGACTATGTTTAATTTGATCGGTTATTCAGTTTTAGAATAATATATTTTCACACTTGCAATAACAGCATTAAGAGCAACAAATCTTAACAACTTAAAAAATTGAATTAAAAATGTTTAAAAAAACAAACTTAAAAACAAATCCATAATGCAAACTTAGGAACAATACATAATGCTAGTAGCAACAACAACTTAACAAAGAAACCAATGTCCATAATGCTGTAACAACAAGAGCAACAGGAAATAGCCAAACAACAATAATGAACAACAAAGAACAATAGCAACAGATAGAGTAAATAGCAACAATGACAACACCAATAGCAAACAGCACAGTAATGGTACTAATAGCAAAAAAGCATAGCAACGGTAACACCAACAACAAACAGTAACAACTGCAACACCAATAGCAAATAGGACACTAACGGCACCAATAGCAAGCAACACAGTAATGGCAGCACCAACAACAAACAGCAGCAATTGCAAAACCAATTATAATCTTGACACAATAGATTAAAAAGTTTGTTTATTAGAATATGATGTATTGATCTATTCTGGTAATAAATGATAGATTAAAAATAAAAAAAATGAAACCATACCTTCAATAATTTGACTTTTCATTGATCAATTATAGGATCCAACGTAATCTTGGACAAATCTAAAAGTAAATTCTAAATAGACAACAAATTAGAAACTAAACTTTAAATAAGTAAATAAATAATTTAAAGAAACAAACTTACAAAAAAAATTACATATGAATAAAATAATTACCAATATCAAATTAGTCAAGCTATATCACTTTCTTCACGTAACTAATCTTGAGCACATATAAGAGCTTGCATAAGCTTAGGTGTTAAAAAACTCTTATGTGCATCAAGTACGTGACAACTAGTACTAAAAGTAGATTCAGAAGCAATTGTGTGATATTGGAATTACTAATACATCATGAGCTATTTGGGAAAAGATAGGAAACCTATGACTATTAAGTTTCCACCAAAGAAGAACATCAAATTTCTGTCCCTTAAAAATATCATCAAAGGCCTCATTCAAATATTTATCCAATTCTGTTTTGTTTTTTTCTTTCCTAGTTTGAATTTGATACTTCTCAACTCATATATTAGGTTAAAACCCCCTCAAGGTCATCAAAGCATTCTATAAAATTGTTTGATTAGCTACTTTCTCTAACTTATTCATGTTGAGGGCTTAAAATTGCTTTATATTCATTAAACAATTCAATTAATGCGTCTCGTAATTTTTTTCATCATCACTAGAGTCTGGTGACAAGAATACATTTTAATGAAACAAAATTTCACAAATGTAAGTTTTTTCCTGGGATCAAGAATAGAAGCAATATAAAGCAACATATTCATTTCTCCATATTCCTTTAATACTTGTCATATTTATCTTTCATCCTCTTAGCCATTGAATTCAACCCAACATTAGGATTTAACTGTTAATCTTTTAAAGTAGCATAAACACTAAAAATATAAGAGATACTTTTATGGTAGATGATTTCAACAATTGCCTTAACTCAACTTTTTCATCTATATAAAGTTAGTAAACATCCTTAGCAACAGTCCATCTAGAAGGTAAACGAGATCTAGGACATTTAAGGGCCATGCAATGTATAAATCCTTTTCTTTCTACAAATTTAAAAGGCAACTCATCAATGATAATTATCTCAGCCATACCTCTCCTAATGGCATTTTGATCAAATTTCCAAGTAGTTAAAGACCCGTCTCTTGATTGCAAACTAAATTTGTTTGGGTAAGATCACCACTATGAAAAAAAAATTTGACATAAGAAGTCATGTGATATTTAATGCACTTATCCTATTTCTTTTAGGATAAGCATAGAATTTTCTATTACCATAGTTGCATTTAGCTGTGACATCACCTTTCTCATCAATAAATTTGGTGAAATGGTCCTATACCTCTATTGTAACATGCCCCAGAGAGGATCCTCGTGGATCTATGGGTGCGTATGACTTAAAATATTTTTTTGACTTAGAAATGTCTTCTTGACTGAAACTTTTCTTTCGCAACGTGATGAGAATGAAAATGTATAGATTCTCGACTTGTGATACAGTGAAGAGGACCATAAGATAAATTGCTCATCTTATTGGTTTCGGATAACAATCATGAAATGGCCAACGAATGGAGTAGCCATCGACCATTTCATTCTAGGCATGACCAGATGCCTATTGAAACCCTTGTTTTGAGTTACGAAACTCAAAACATCGATCCCATGGTCTACATAGTGCAAAGATTCACCTTTTATGTTTGGGAGTTGGTTATGCACATTAGGTATGAACCTCTTCACAATGCCCCAAATTGATACCTTCTAGCTTTGTCTTATCTTGATTTTGATTTTTTCGATCTTACCTCATCACTATTTTGATATAACCCTTTTTTAATGCATGAATCTTATAGAAATACAAATCTAGGTTTTGATGAAAAAGATTTAATCTCATATACGCCTTAGAGAGATAGGGAATATAGAAATTTTTAATAAAATAACCTTTAGATTTTACTTTGAAAATGGAATGCTCCACTTTGGGCATTAGAGAGATACCCATGCAAAACATTACCTTTAGTTTTATTTGAAATGATTGGAAAACATGAATACAGATAATCATCACGAAGAAATCATGTTAATAAGGCAACAAATGAAGTAACATAGCATGGACATTCCAGTAATGATAAAGAAAAGGGATGGACTATTGGAATTTATCTTGCAATTGGCATCGATTATCTGGGAATAATCGAATCGACAATTTTCAAGATGCATCTGGGTTCCTTGATTGAACGAGGTTTGTTTGACACATTCATGGAAGTCCGAGAAAGAGAAAAATTTAATTATAGTTGAAAGACACAGTTGGAGTATCCCCTCTAAGGATGGGGTTGGAGTATCCCATTGGATGACAAATAATTTTGACAAAGAAAGATTTTTAGATCTTGTCAATTTTTAAAAATAGGGTTAGAGTATCCCCGTGGATGATAAATAATTTTGACAAAGAAAGATTTTTAGATCTTGTCAATTTTAAAAAATAAGGTTGGAGTATTCCCTCAGAAGGTTGGGATTGGAATATCCCCATGTATGACAAATGATTTTGACAAAGGAAGATTTTTTAAATCCTGACAAATTTGAAGAGAGGGGTGAGAGTGTTCCCTCGGAAGGTCAAGGTTCGAGTATCCCCAAAAGTGGCATATCTGACGCTTCTTTAAAGAAGTCAAGTTGGAAAAATTAAGTTGACAAAACCTTGTGATTTAGAAGATAGGTGAGCATTTTGATGACTTTTGGTGAAAGAAATTATTGTGAATGAGGATGGTAATGATGTAAAATATATTTGTTCCTTGATACAAGCCTATGGGAGGTCAAAACATATTTTCGAGGTTGATCAGGGTGACATGGTGAGATTCGAAGGTCTCGAGATGAAGCTCAGGAAAATAACTCAATTTTGACCATAACTAAAAATAGGAGACAGCATCATGCTATTCCACTTCCTGAATTTATTCTAAATTGGTTTGAAGGCTTTAGAGGGTAGACAACATACTGTTATAAAGGTAACTTGATGATGATCAATCTAAAAATATTCCCAATATCCTAAAAAGTCACTTTTGGGGGGAATAAATTTTCAAGTTTTGATTAATTTCGCTGCTCGCAGAGCACATGAGGGACAAGGTGTGTCAAAATTTGAAAAATCATTTCGAACTCATTCGACATCAAAAAATTACAAATAATACCTTTGCAGGAAGGGAATTTCATGAATGTTTTAGGAAAAATGTTGGATGGAATTAGAAAATTTGTTTAATGGGCCTAAAGGGCCCAACTAGAATGCACTTTGTTAACTATAGGGATTTCGGACAGTCTAGGTTTGAAAAATCATAACTCTTTCATTCGAATTGATCCAGGGGTGAAAAGACCTTGTTTTAAAGATATTTTGGCATACTTTCAGCAAAAAATATTATAAAATTCACAAAAAATCACTTTGGACTTTAAAGTGATTTTTCAATTTGCAACAGTGCTGTTGCTAGTAGGGGCCAAAGCAAAGCAGGGGATATATTTTAGTTTTCTTTATGTTTTTGGGTCCAAACTTGGGTTGTTGACATTCAAGCATTCATGACTGAAGAGCAAAAGTGGCATGAGCATCAGGTACTCATTTGCGCAGTCCCACAGTAGTTTAGGATGATGAAACAACCCATTGATCATACCACTCAAGGTTTTGGCTCAAAAACAAGGCACAAACATTTTGGGAACAAGTGCAAGGCCATTTTCATTACAAAATCAGAAGTTTTAAGCTCGTTCAATCAAGATTCTGAATTTTGGAAAACTTAATTTTCCCAAAGACTTTTTTTTAACCTTAAAGAGAATGCTAAATCCATACTAATACTCATTAGTTGAGGTTAACATGCTTGGCTTGGGGAGGTTTTGAAAATCAATTTTTGATAGCCATCAAACATGTATTTAGACAAAGGGAAGACAATGAACATACAAGGGGATGGCACAAAACATGAATAAGGATGCTAACTTTACCAATGGCCTAGACAAAAAAAGTGTTAAAGATTTTGACAAGAAAATGTTATGGAAGCTGAAAATGACAATGATTCCTGGCAAGTTGAAGCTAATGTATAAATATGCTTGAAATATATTAGGCTAATGATTCATACATGGATTAATCGCAATAAGATGCATCGATATGGCATAAAATGCATGAACAAGAGCTATTAAAATAATGAGGATAAAATGAGGCATTTTGCACATCAAAAAGGCATTAAGGCATCCAAATCCTAAACTACCCCAACCAAAGTCCACAATAATGCATGAGAATCCTAGAAGGGTGATGGAAACATGGAGAGCTCACTAAAATGATGGAGATGCTGAAAAACAAAAAATGCAAGTGATAAAATAAAATGCTATACCAACAAAACTTCAATTTTTGGCCAAATAGTTGAAGCAGTAGATATGGCTTGAATTTCCCTCTTTTACTTGTTGTTAATAAGCAAGAAAAATAGAGAAATAATGAGGTTTTGGTTCTAGTATGGATGAGGGTGATTTTCAGAATGTGTAATAGTTAAGAGTGAGTGTTTTAGGGCTATTTTTGGGTGTTGAGTGAAGAGCTACGGGATTTTGGTTTTCTTGACGTGTGAATGTGTTTTAGAAGCTGAAAATGAGCTAGAATCTAACCTTTTTTAGCTGAGATATAAGTGGTCTATTTATACTAGCATTTTGGAGCCAAATTGAAAGTGTCTTTTTATCATTTTTCAAGGGGGACAAAGTGACGTCAACTTGATGGCTACAGAGTGGCTGTAGGGAGCAACTTGCTGCCAATGTGATGGACATAAGGTGGCTAGTTTAAATGCTAAAATGATTTTCTAGCAAATAGGGTGGCTGATGGTGATTTTGGTCAACAAACTAAAGAGGAGTAGGGTGATCATGTGACATTGACCCTTTTGACATAATTTAGACTTCAAAAAAAAGTTTTGATTAATTCAAAAGTCCAAATTCGTAATCTGATATGGGTTTTGATCTTTTTTTATGCAAAAAAATGAGTTAAAATCGAGTTTTTCATCAATGGTGGATGAGTCAAAATTGCCTAGACCATGGAAAATGGCCAATATATATCGATACATTGCAGAATGTATCGATACATTTGGTCCAAAAACCTTGAGTGTATCAATACAATGATCACAGTATCGATACTATGAACCATTGTATCGATCCATTTCTTTACAAAATGCACGTTTTGTTCTTGGCATGGCCTAGTATCAATACATGAGCTCTTGTATCGATACATATGCTTATGTATCGATACATTTACATGTTTGTATCGATACAAATAGAGACATTTCAAATCTTTGGCATGTTAGAGCATTGTATCAATGCATGAAAACCATGTATCAATACGAGCAAAATTATGAAGTTTTTCTTATCTTTTGTCCCCGAACACTTGAAACTACATCTTTTGATGTCATTTCTTTGCGTTTATCTTTGATATGATCCATAGGCCTTCTTGACCTCCTCAAAAATACTTTTTCATTGGGCCATACGTCGCCTAACGATCATCGCCCCCTCTCACGTCCATGCCCTAGGTTACTAAAAAAAATTAGCTCAAACAAAATAAGGTGTCTATAGTTGCCTCTCTTTGACCGTTGTTAAGAATCAAGAACAGGGCAAAGACAAATAGACATTTTATTGTCTGAGGTAGAAAAACGCTCCCCAGAACACCTATAAAGAAATAAACTATAATTAACTTCACTATGATAAGTGCAATGTATCAGCAGTGATCCTGATAGAGGTTTAAGTAAATTTTGTAAGGTTTGCCTCCCTACTAGGGTGTTAGGTTTTCTAGGGTTTGGCTCCCTTCTCACGTCCATCCCTAAGTTACTAAAAAAAATTAGCTCGAACAAAATAAGGTGTCTATAGTTGCCCTTCTTTGACCGCTGTTGAGAATCAAGAACAAGGCAAAGACAAATAGACATTTTATTGTCTGAGGTAGAACGACGCTCCCTAGAACACCTACCAAGAAATAAACTATAATTAACTTCACTATGATAAGTGCAATGTATCAGCAGTGATCCTGATAGAGGTTTAAGTAAATTTTGTAAGGTTTGCTTCCCTACTAGGGTGTTAGGTTTTCTAGGGTTTGGCCCCTTTAGGCAGGTGCAAAGTAATATGGATTTTTGATGAGGGTGCCGCTAGCTTGTGTGGGTTTTGACTTAAACTTGTGTGCTACCAGCTCATGTGGGCTTTGATTCGAGCGCTGCCAGCTTGTGTGGGCTTTGGCTTAGACTTAGGTGCCACCAGCTCATGTGGGCTTTAACTCGAGTGCTGTTAGCTTGTGCAGGCTTTGACTTATACCTGGGTGCCACCGGCTCGTATAGGCTTTGATTCGGGTATCACCAGCTTGTGCAAGCTTTGACTTAGACTTAGGTGCCACCAGCTTGTGTGGGCTTTAACTCGGGTGTCGCTAGCTTGTACAGGCTTTGACTCAGATTAGGTGCCACTAACTCGTGTAGGCTTTGACTCAGGTGCCACCAACTTATACGGACTTTGGAAAAGTGCTAGTTACTTGTAGGCTTTGAAAAGGTGCCATTAACTTGTGGGCTTTAAAAAGGGTGCCACTGACTTGTGGGCTTAAGAAGGTTTTTTTATATGTGCCTCCTGAATAATGCTTGGTTTACAAAGCTTAGAGTTCTTACTAGGGGACCTTGGAGGTTTGGTGAACCTAGCTTAAAGTAACATTGCAAAAATCATGATGTGTGATGGTAATGTGAATGCATGATATGGAATGCTATCATGATTACATGATGTGAAGTCTAATATGGGAGATAGCCGTAATATTTCTTGTATGCCATTCAAACTCTCATCAGGATGGCGATTCATCTTTGTTACAAATATGGATGGGAATTTTCCTAATCTCACTGGAGATTGTAGGTTGTCTCGGCTCCACTAGGGATATGACAAAAATCTATTTTCAAGAATTTGAATTATTGCATTTCTTGATTCAAGAAACTCAACTGTTCTTGACAATTAGAAGGCATTGTCAACTATTTGGAGACTTGTTTGACTAAGTAGGTTAATGTCTTTGGTTTCGATAAGATTCTGATAGAACGCATGGGTCAGTTTTTGATTAGCTTAAAATGGTTTTTCTTAAGATATGGCTTGTGAAAGCAAGAAATGGTTTGGTGTATGGTCATGTCGAGTGGGTGTTTTGATGAGAAAAGTGCATGATCTTAACAATCAGAGCGTGAGCAGAGTTCCCTGTGCTTTTCTTTTTCCTTTTAATGTAATATCGACATGTCCTGATGCATGTTTCAGTTGATCATCAAACATTATCAATTAAATGATAAATGCAATGTGAATTGTACAGGGGTTAAAAGAAAAAAGGCAATATTTATTCATGATAACAAAGAGACATAACTCGGTATATCTTTTGACAAACAAGTGATAGGGTGGCCAGAATAATGATTTTTTGGGTGAAAGATACCTCTGACGATAGTGACATAATGTTCTTTAGGTGCTTTCCAGGATCTTTCTAAACAATGAATGTTACTAGTATGAGCCGATCTCGGAAAGATCCTTAGGATTGCTTCGCTTCATTTTGTAAGTGATCTCAGCTTATGCCCATCAAAGTTGATCTTCTCAAGTCACCCTTTCGGGTTTTCAACTGTAGTCAGGTTGGCTGCCCAAATGTCCTTTTCAGATTTTCATTTGGACTCCTTTTTTTTTTCTTTTTTTTGTTTTTTATTTTTTTATTTTTTTTTGTTTTTGTTTTTTCTTTTGTTTTTGCTCTTATTTTGTTTTTTTTTTTGTTTTCTCTTTTTTTGAAAGATGTCTTTTTAGGTTTTTGCCCTCTACTTGTAATATTTCTTGATGGAATCTGAGTTGATTGGGTTGGGCAAGACATTGCTATCCATTTCTGACAAGATTAGGGCCCCTCCGGAGAAGACTTGCTTCATGACATATGGTCATTCCCAATTAGGGGTCCATTTGCCTTGTGCATCTTTATGAATTGGGAGGATCTTCTTCAATACTAATTTGCCTAGGTGAAATTGTCATGGTTGCATCTTTTTGTCATGGGCTCGGATCATGCATTTTTTATACATTTGACCATGCATATGGCTTTCATGCATTTTTCCTCGATGAGGTTGAGCTTGTCATATCTATTCTTGACCCATTCAGCCTCTTCAAGTTTGGTTTCCATCAAGACTCTGAGAGAAGGGATCTCGACTTTGATAGGCAATATAGCTTCCATCCCACGAAGAAATGGACATTGCAAAAGGCACACACACAACCTGAAGATTCAGATAAGAATGGAGGCAACAGAGTAATTAAAACAAAGAGATTGAAAAGTGATGTAGGCATGCAATATGGAATGATATAAGCAAAAGTCATTTCATCGATAATGTTCGATAAAAATGCCCCTTACATAGGACACCTACCTGCTTTTGGGCAAGGGCAGATAGGTTTTCATTTCTTGACATTACATGAAAGGGATAGGAAAAGTGTAGGGGCTTTCATCATGACCTTGTCATCAAAATTAGGTCTTAGTGGAAGGACACAAATTCTATGGCTCAGTATCGATCATGTTTACGACTGGCTCAACGTGGTTTGGTAAAAGATTGGCAGCAATATTTGGTCCCTGGTTTATCCTAAACTGTAAGACTTTTGAGTTGATTAGATTTTGCACATTTCATTTGAAATACATACAGTTCTTAATGTCATGCCCCGCTACCCTAGCATGGTATTCATAGTGGGCATTAGGTTTATACCATTACGAGTATGGTGGCTTCTTTTTTGGGACATAGATTGGGGCCACTAAATCATTTTGGAGTAAGGTTTGGTAGAGCTCCTTATAAGGATGGGATCAAAATGTTGTCTTGGTTGATTTGCACCTCAATTGCCAAGTGCATTATTGGTTGTTCGATTGGTATTTTGGTGGACTTATGGAAGGTAGCTTTATGGTGGGTTTGATGGGATTGTAAATGATGGGTTATAAGTTATGGCATAAATTGGCTGCAGGGATATTATGACAAGGTAAGAATGTGACATTCGTCAGTAGCGAGGGTTAGGTGCTTGACGCTGTCTTGGCTGAGATGAGCTAGTATAATTTATGGCATTGACTTCTTCTTCCTTCTTCTTATCGGTAATAGGCTTCCTACTTGATCTAGCTGTTTCTCGAGCAGACATTCTACCACTCTTGATGGCGGCATCGATCATTTCTCCAAAGAGAACTAAGTTTGCAAATTTCTTATGGCATTTCCTATGAGCTTCTTATAATAAGGAGCACGTAAAGTATGAATGAAAGTGACTGTCATCTCTTTTTCTGTAAGGGGAGGCTGGACTATGGCTGCTTCTTCTCTCCACCCTTGGGCATATTACCTGAAACTTTAAGCGGAGCTATTCTTGAAATTCATCAAAAAAAGTTAATTTAACGCCCAATCCGACACATGCTGGTATTGATTTAGAAAGGCCTTAACCAAGTTACCCATGACTGGATTTTCACATTATCTAGCTCAACATACCACCGAGTTGTTGCCCCAATAAGGCTGTGCTAGAAGTAATGGATGAGGAGTTTTTCATCTTTCTTATACTTGGCCATCTTTTGTAGGTACATTCGAACATGGACAAAAGAGTTACTGGTTCCATTAAATTTCTCAAACTCTAGGACTTTGAACATTGGGGGAATGATAAGGTTGGACACCAGAGATAGTGATTGCGCATCAGAAGCTCTGAACTTATCACTCCCCTTGATAGCTTAGAGGCATTTTTCTAGTAGCTGGAATTTGTTCACTTTTTTTGCAGCCATGGTGCACTTTTGACCTTCTACTTTCTCTAGTTTTTCATGGTCCAGGGTTATTGGATCTGCTGATGATACTCATGCATTCACCCCTTAAGTACCAGGAATAAATTAACCTACCACAATGGGATTTAGGTAGATGACTGGTGGAGCCTAAGTGGTAAGTGTAGGAGCAGGCTGTTGTTCTTGTTTAATTTTCCCTTGGGCAGGTTCTGGATTATTGGCAAAGGGACTTTTAGTGTTGGGAGGATCATTCCTTATTTTAGTAGTGCTGGCTTACCTTTTTTCTTTCATAGAGTGGTCATTAGTTCCATAAGTTTTGTGATTTGATTTTGCATTTTGTATTGTTGATGAAGCATCTGGTCTTGTGATTCCTTAACCATTAGCTCAAGTCATTCAATACGAGCTTCGTGATCACTCTCCATGATTTGCTTCGACATCGTATGTTGTAGTGATGCATGATATAAGGTTTCTGTTCCTGATTGATCTCGAAATCCCTTGCACTTTTATGGCCTAATTCCTGTATTAGACTTTTACTTAAAAATGTATTGATTGATGAGTGTTCATGATGCAATGACGAGTTGAGATAATGAATGATTGATGCAAGTGTAATGAACAATGGTGAAATTAAATGTGCATATGCATTGGAGACAATTGATTCTTGGAACAGCTTCGTCAATAACATCATTATAGAGTCATAAAAGGGTTTTTCTTTTACGACATGATTACATTTGAAAGTATTTAAAGTGATTACATTATGTAATCACATGATCAAGAAAACCCAAAAGTTGCTACTCACAATCTCCAACAGGTACAATGTCTTGCCTTATGGATCAAGCTACTTCAATCATGTCTCTGCCTCTTGTTGAGCCATCTGAACTTGTTCAATGAAATGTTAATGCTGCATTTGGTAACTTAGATGTGCTTGGTTGATTGTCCTTGCCACTCTAATTGGCATTGCTTAGAAGCCTTTGTTAGTTCATTGATATGACCTTGATGAACCTAGAGAGACTATTCTCACTCTTGGATTCTATGAGTAAGTGCTTCATTTTCAACCCTGGTGGCTCTCGTATCTCACATTTGGGCTTCAAGTCTTTGATTCCTTCGTTGGTAGGTGGAAGCAATAGCACGTGCCCTCATGAATTTTTTTTGTTGGTTTTGACTTTTTCCTTTTGCTGATTCAGCTCGCGATTGCGAGTGGTAACTTTTGCTTCCCATTCGACTGATGTCTTGCCAATACGTTGGGACTTGTTAGCTTTTTAGAGCGTCACATAGTCGTTGGTTAAGCTTTTGAGGTCACCTTTGAAGCGTCCCTTTCTTTGATGACTTAATCCACTTCACCGCTCCTAAGATAGATATCCATCTCTAGTTGGCACTTTTCCTCCTTAAGTCGAGAGATTTCTGTGGCAAAGGATGCTTTTTGTCACTTGAACTCCCTACTAAGTACCTCGATCTCAGAAGGTGATTCCTCTATTGGGATTTATAGTATCCCAAAGTTGGGTGGTCGTAATGGATCCTTGATATGACAGAGTCTCCATTCTTCGTATCTAGGCATGGTGGGGCTTCCTCTCCAGTATCTTTCCATGCAACGGATCTTCTTCCAAGCTTGGAAAGCTAACTGGACTTTTGTTTTATAATTGGGCTCTCCATATTCAAAATCCCAATGTCCTAAGTCTTCGAAGAACAAGATAAATTGCTGGCACTGAACTAATGGAATACCAATATAGGAACATAACTAGTATTTCCCTATAATCCCATGAGCAGTACATGAGTGTAGTCTCCACATCTATACACATTCAACTGAGGGAACCCCTATGAAGCTTTCCACTGACATTTCGTAATTCCTTAACCCAATGCTTTTTTGTCTTATTTTGATGACATTTCTCCTCTAATGTCGTGGAAAGAGGACTGATCTTGAAGAAGAAATTTTGCTTGGCTCTCTCTTTCCTAACACAAAGATGACCGAGGAGACATATCTAGAGTAATGTGGCATACTCGATAAACCTTCATGTTCTTGTTCTTTTACAAAAGCTAAGGGCATAGATGTTTTCAGCTATGATGGTGGAAGTAGGGTTGATGTTGCAACATAGGCGAGAAAAGAAATCTGTGACTATCGCCTCTACATAACCTAAAGTCCTTGGGAATATAATGAGCCCATAGATTGCTAGAGCGTAGACATCTTAAGCTTTCTTTTAATCAAAAAGATTTACCATGCCCTCTTTTAAGCTGGCCCAAGAAATGCATTCGCTGCTCCCTTTTACTTTGACGTGATTGTCAACCCATGCTTCTGTGGCTCCAAGAATTTGCTTCAACTTTTTCTTGAACAGAGGAAGTGTTAGCGCTTTGTAGTAAATCCGGTCTGACTTGGCCCTTTCTATGTTGAGTAGAGCTATGTACTCATCAATGGTAGGGACAAAATCTTGTTGGTTGAAGGTGAAACATCGGTAGACTAGATTCCAGAACTATGTCACTGCTCACAACAAGCGATCATCCAACTGAACTTGAAGTAAGAGAGCTATATCCTGTAATATTTAGTGAAGGTTTCTTTCTCACTGTTATCCTAACTGTCACAAATGTGGTTTAATTCTCGAAAATCATTTTGATGAAAATCGATCTTGACCTCTTCATGCATTTTTGAGACATAGTTAGGCTTTAGGATGTCCCCGTCTTGACGTTGGTGACCTTTTGACCATGTTCTGACATTTTCAAAGGACTCGATAGTGGAGATAAGTTGTTTCTTCATAAATGATGCCCCTCGTTGAACATCAAACTAGAATAATTATCCCAAAATGATGGTTATGATGAAATGATGCATGCACTCAAACACAAACAAAGGGAAAATAAGTTAGTGGAACATATAGGAGACAAATGTAAGGAAATAAAGAATTTAAGAACATCAAAACAAAAAATTCATAACATGTCTTAACTAGGTGGTGAGACAAGAAATGGACAGCATTTCAACATGCCAGGATGCAATCTGCTGCAATGTCTTATTTTGATGGAAAAATAACTGACCAGTAGTAATATTCGTTTATCACCACTAGTGCGAATACGTGTTAAGCCATGACTCAGATAGCATAATGGCTTATAGTACAAGACATTGTGAATGACGGTTTTTGTTCACCGTCATTTATTTATATAAAGGTTAGCCATCGTTCAGGCAGGATAATGGCATGTCTTGATAATGATAAAAATACATATACGGGTGACAATTGTATACTCATTGTCACTTACATAATTATGGTAATTAAGAGTAAAGGTTAGGAATGTTTACCTGAGTGACCCTACTCTCTGAGTATTCTAGCAGTGTTTTGTCATGGTTTGACATGGTTTAGCTTGTAGGGCTCACTATATGAGGTTTAAGTTGATGCCTAAATAGGTATCCAAATTGCTTTAAGGACAGTCAAGGGACCCCGATCCTAGACCCATCGTGGGTTTGGCGGAACGGGTTTGATCCATTGTATGTATTTTCGTATGCAAATGTGAAGGGTTACTTATGAGAGACATAAGTAATTTACATCTGGGAAGCTATTGCCATGCCTATGCGAAGGGTTACTCACTAAGGTGGATAGCTCACTTCCTTCTAATGATTAGGTTATAATTACACCATGGAGTTTGGTGGGACACTAATGCATATGCAAGTGCGTGGTGTGTAACGAGGAAATGATAAACCTTTTTGTTTACTTCTGTATTACCATTTTTATTAAATTGATGATTATTCGAAAATAAGACAATCTTAACAATCATGCCAAATAGAAGATTAGTTGACAAAACAAAAAAAAAGGTCATAGTTAAATAATGACCGAAGATTGAAAGAACCAAAAACCTAGCAAGGCATGGCTAGTTATTGGCCTAACTCTCTATACAATCCCCAGTGAAGTCGTCAAGCTGTTGCAACATGCCCCGGAGAGCACCCTTGTGGATCTATGGTTGTATATGGCTTAAAATATTTTTTTGACTGGGAAATGTCTTCTTGACCAAGACTTTTCTTTTGCGATGTGAGGAGAACAAGAATGTACGAATTCTTGACTTGTGACACGATGAAGGGAACCATAAGACGAATCGCTTATCTTATTGGTTTCAGATGACCATCACAAAATGGCCAACGTATGGAGTCGCCATCGATCATTTCAGGCTAGACATGATCAGATGCCTATTGAAACCAATGTTTTGAGTTACAAAACTCAAAACATCGATCCCGTGGCCTACATAGTACAAAGATTCATCATTTGGGTTTGGGAGTTGGTTACACACGATGAGGTACGAACCTCTTTACGGTACCTAAAATTGATACTTTACAGCTATGCCTTACCTCAGCTTTGATTCTTTCGATCTTACCTCATCACTATTTTGACATAACCCTCTTTTAATGCATGAATCTTATAGAAATACAAATCCAGGTTTTGATGAAAAAGATTTAATCTGATGTATGCCCTGGAGAGATGGGGAATATAGAAAATTTCAATAAAATGACCTCTGGATTTTACTTTGAAAATGGAATATTTTGCTTTGGGCACTAGAGAGATACCCACACGAAACATTACCTTTCATTTTATTTGAAATGATTGGAAAACATCAATGCAAATAATCATCACAAAGAAATCATGTTAGTAAGGCAACAAATGAAGTAACATAACATGGATCATTCAATGTAATGATAAAGAAAAGGGATAGACTTTCAGAATTTATCTCGCAATTGGCATCGATTATCTAGGAATAACCAAATCGACAATTTTTGAGATGCAACTTGGTTCCTTGATTGAACGAGGTTTGTTTGACACATTCATGGAAGTCCGAGAAGGAGAAAAATTTAATTGTAATTGAAAGATAGGATTGAAGTATCCCCTCGAAGGATTGGGTTGAAGTGTCCCTGTGGATGATAAATAATTTCGATAAAGAAAAATTTTTAGATCTTGTCAATTTTGAAAAATAAGGTTGGAGTATCCCCTCAGAAGGTTGGGGTTGGAGTATCCCCGTCGATGACAAATAATTTTGACAAAGAAAGATTTTTAGATCTTATCGATTTTGAAAAATAGGGTTGGAGTATCCCCATGGATGACAAATAATTTTGACAAAGGAAGATTTTTTAAATTTTGACAAATTTGAAAAGCGGGGTTAGAGTGTCCTCTCGAAAGGTCGAGGTTGGAGTATCCCCAAAAATGGCATATCTGATGCTTTTTTAAAGAAGTTGAGTTGGAAAAATTAAGTTGACAAAACCTTGTGATTTAGAAGACGGGTGAGCATTTTTGACAACTTTTGGTGAAAGAAATTATTGTGAATGAAGATGGTAAAGATGTAAAACATATTTGTGCCTCGATGCGAGCCTACGAAAGGTCAAAGCATGTTCTCGACGCTGATCAGGGTGACATGGCGACATTCGAAGATCTCGAGATGAAACTCGCGAAAACAACTCAATTTTGATCATAACCGAAAATAGGGGACAACATTGCGCTATTCCACTTCCTGAATTTATTCTAAATTGGTTTGAAGGCTTTAGAGGGTGGAGAAGATACCGTTAAAAAGGTAACTTGATGATGGTCAATCTAAAAATATTCCTAATATCCCAAAAAGTCACTTTTCGAGGGAATAAATTTTCAAGTTCGAATTAATTTCACTGCTGACTGAGCATACAAGGGACAAAATATGTCAAAATTTGAAAAATCATTCTGGACTCATTCGGCATCAAAAAATTACAAATAATACCTTTCCAGAAAGGGAATTTCATGAACTTTTTAGGAAAAATGTTGGATAGATTTAGAAAAATCGTTTATCAGGCCTAAAGGGCCCAACCAGAATGCACTTTGATAACTCTTGGGATTTCTGACAGTCTAGGTTTAAAAAATCATAACTCTTTCATTCGGACTGATCCAGGGGTGAACAAGATCTTGTTTTAAAGATATTTTGACATAATTTCAGAGAAAAATATTATAAAATTCACAAAAAATCGTTTGGGATTTTAAAGTGATTTTTCAATTTGTAATAGTGATGCTACCTACAGGGGACAAAGCAAAGCAGGGGATATTTTTTATTTTTCTTTGTGTTTTCGGGTCCAAACTAGGGTCATTGACATTCGAACGTCCATGACTGAAGAGAAAGAGTGGAATGAGTATCACGAACTCATTTGCATAGCCCCAAAGTATTTTGGGACGATGAAACAGGTCATTGATCATACCACTCAAGGTTTCGACTCAAAAACAAGGCACAAACATTTTGGGAACAAGTGTAAGGCCATTTTCATTGGAAAATCAAAAGTTTTGAGCTCGTTCAATCAAGATTCTAGATTTTGGAAAACTTAATTTTCCCCAAGTTTGTTTTTGCTAACCTTAAGGAAAATGCTAAGTCCATGCTAATCCTCATTAGTTTAGGTTAACATGCTTGACTTGGGAAGGTTTTGAAAATTAGTTTTTGATAGCCATCAAACATGCATTTAGACAAGGAGAAGACAATGAACATACAAAGGGATGGCACAAAACATGAATGGGGATGCTAACTTTACCAATGGCCTAGACAAAGAAAATGTTATGCACTTTGACAAGAAAATGTTATGGAAGCTGAAAATGACAATAATTCATGACAAGATGCAAGCTAATGATTCATACATGGATTAATCATAACAAGATGCATGGATATGGCATAAAATGCATAAGCAAGAGCTATCAAAATAATAAGGATGAAATGAGGCATTTTGCATGTCAAAAGGCATTAAAGCATCCAAATCCTAAACTACCACAACCAAAGGCCACAATAATGCATGAGAATCCTAAGAGGGTGATGGAAACATGAAAAGCTCACTAAAATGATGAAGATGCTGAAAAATAGAAAATGCAAGTGATAAAGCAGAAGTTGCACCAACAAAACTTTAATTTTTGGCCAAATAGTTGGAGCAGTAGAGATGGCTTGAATTTCCCTCTTTCCCTTGTTGTTAATAAGCAAGAAAAACAAAGAAATAATGAGGTTTTGGTTTTGGTATGGATGAGGGTGATTTTCACAATGTGTAATGGTTGAAAGTGACTGCTATTTTTGGGTGCTAAGTGAAGAGCTACGGGATTTTTGTTTTCTTGAGGTGTGAATATGTTTTGGAAGTTGAAAATGAGCTAGAATCTAACCTTTTTTAGCCGCGATATAAGTGGTCTATTTATGCCAATATTTTAGAGCCATATTAGGGGTGTTTTTGGTTATTTCTCAAGGAGGACAAAGTGATGTCCGCTTGATGGCTATAGAGTGGTCATAGGGAGTAACTTGCTACCAATGTGATGGATAATGGGTGGCTGGTTTAAATGCTAAAATGATTTTCCAGCAAATAGGGTGGCTGATGGTGATCTTGGTCAACAAACTAGGGAGGAGTAGGGTGATCGTATGACATTGACCCTTTTGATCTAATTTAGACTTCAAAAAAAATTTTGATAAATTCAAAAGTCCAAATTCGTAATCTGATATGGGTTTTGATCTTTTTTTATGCAAAACAATGAGTTAAAATCGAGTTTTTGATCAATGGTGGATGAGTCAAAAATGCCCAGACCATGGAAAATGGCCATTATGTATGTATCGATACATTACAGAATGTATTGATACATTTGGTCCAAAAACCTTGAGTTTATCGATACAATGAACAATGTATTGATACAATGATTATTGTATTGATACTATGAACCATTGTATTAATACATGTTGATATGTATCAATACATTTCTTTACAGAATGCACGTTTCGGTCTTGGCATGGCCTAGTATCGATACATGAGTTCCTGTATCAATACATAAGCTTATGTACTGATACATTTACATGTTTTATCGATACAAATGGGGACATTTCAAATTTTTGGCATGTTGGAGCATTGTATCAATACATGGTTCTCATGTATCGATACATTCAAGCAAAATTTTGAATTTTCTCATATCTTTTATCCTCGGACACCTTAAACTATGTCCTTTGATGCCATATCTTTGCATTTACCTTTGATATGATCCATAGGCCTTCTTGACCTCCTCAAAATACTTTTGATATCATCACCCCCTCTCACGTTCATGCCCCAGCTTGCTAAAAAAAATAGCCCGGACAAAATAAGGTGTCTACAACCTCCAACCTTAAGTTAGGTTGTTTCCTTTTCACTTTAAAGCAGGCATCTTCAGCTCCAGCATGTGTGTCTACTTGAGGGAGATTGGCTTCTTTTGCATCATCAACTATAGGGTTGGTGCCACTCATTTCAATTTCGTTTGACATCTTTAAGAAAAAAATAGATTACTAATTAGTAATTGCTAAATAACAACATGCATATAAGATTACATATATTCATGTCTAATTTTGAACATTGAAAATCAACCTATAATTTGGAACTAACCATCTTGGAAAAAAAGTAAAAACAACTAGTACTTGGTACCAAGGTTGTTTCATCCACAGATAAAAGTATCAAACCTAGTGATTTCAGATATTTTTATTTTTCAATGAAATAATTATCCAATAATTTCAAGATTTTCAATCCCTACGTTAAAACCTTTGGCGAAAAAAAGCTCACCCAAGATCTAACTTGCAGCCTCTCAATATTTAAACCAAAATGAGTTGATAAATAACTGTACTGAATTGCCATTAAAAATGAATGACCCACCTTAAACTTAATAGTACTAGCGCAATCAAGATTCTGACACTTTTAACCAATGTTCAAATAAACATTTTCTTTCTTCCTAATTATACAATTAGCAAGAAACTCTTAAGTTTTAACCACCTAAAATATTACAAAAAATTGGTAGTATCCAAAAATTTTAAAAAAAATCCAAATAGTTTTAGCAAGAAACTAAAACTTTTAAGTTTTAGCAAGAAACTTCCTATTGTAAGTTCACTTATTTACAAACATATTGGTAGTATCCAGAAATAAAAAAACAAAATACAAATCAGAGTAAAAAGAAAAAAGAAAAACTCGAAAAAGGTAGAAAAATTGTTGAGAAATTTACAAAAAAAAAAGATAAAAAAATTATAAATAATGTTAATGGGTTATCCTAACCTAAAATATTCACAAGTTGCAGCATGAATTGACACCTCACTTCAAACAGCTACAGACTAGAGATCGATGACCAAGCAGCTATAGACTCGAGACCAAGCAAATAAATGATTAACAAGTCGAGGCAATGGTGGGTTGTTAAAGTTTGAAGAGAAAGCTTAGCTATGGGTGTGAAAAATCAAGGTTTCACACAGCTTAAAGTTTCAAACTTCTTATTTGGTTGCAAACTTGTCATCGTCTATTGGGTGTTGGCTACTATTTTACATTTTTTGTTAAATGTTTAAGCTGTAAAATTGATTTTATAATTGGTTTTTAATTTATGTTTGATAGGTATCTAAGGGTTTATTTGTTTTGATGGGCTTATAAAAGTTTATTTGTTTTGATGGGCTTAGGGATATTTTAATGGTTTTATCATCCTATGGGACATAGGCTATTAGGTATTTGGGCCTAAGGTCAAATAGTAATTTATTAAAAAGAATCGATTTAATCGATTAGTTTGGTTTAAAAAAACTAAAATCATAAACCGATCGATTCAACCGATATTAACCAATCAATTTTTTCTAGGGTAATCAAAACCATCAAAATTAACCTGAATAAATCAAATCAGGTCAATTATGTGTGGTTATTTCAATTACTCAAGATCTTACACACCCTTAATTAAGTGTATTTATATATGTAGACCAAGATTGGCCTCTAGCAAGGCATCATGGAAACCCAGTATATAGAAAGAATTAATATGAACTCTTTAAGAAACCTTTTAGCAACCAACCTCTCAGTGTGCTTTGGCCCCATCACCAGATATCATGAAAAAAACCATGAGCATGATGCAATGTCTATTTATGTATCAATCCATATTAGTTTCTCCAACTTATGGTTAACCTCATGAATTTAGAGAAACAATTTCTCTTAGATTCATCATGCATTGGCCAACAACTTTATCAAGTTAAACTAAGTTAAAAGCAAATGAGATACGTCTCTAATGTCAGTTAGAGTGGTGAATCCTCTTTGGATCACTTATCCACCTTCGTATGATTCATGCCATATCCAAAACCACACTACCATAAGCATCCATCTATTATGGAATCATTCATGATAGAATCAAAGCATGACATTTCCTATACTGAGGACTAATATACAAGACCGGCATATGAGAACATATTTCATAGTCACCTAAGTGACTAATACCAAATGGGGTTCTCATATGGGTCATGTCTAGTGAACCTGTTTCCACAAAACAAGCACCCATATGTTTAATGAACTTCCACATGCACTCATATGCATACATTTAATGCATGGAGGCTTAGCATATGCTAGTCTTTATGCATTGTAGTGCCTTAACAATATGATGACTAGGAACATTTTTAAAAACATGGCTTTAATGGATAAGGATCTTATCATTGCAACTGATTACTAACTTTGCAAGGCCATTCTGTTTCTTGGGCTTTATCCAATTAGTGTTTGCATGAATGTCAATCATGCCACTAACATAAAAGAAAACTTTGAATCACTAACTAAAATGATCAGTTTGCATCATTAACCATTATATGCCTTATCCAATCCAATTGGCTCTAGGGCATATACTAATATTTCCCTCTTAAATTAAGCTAATAGCTAACGCTTCCAATGATGAACTATTTTGATTAACAATTTTCTCTCAACTTAGACAAAGCTTTAGTGCTATTGTTGGAGTATGCTTTAGTCATATTGAAGATAATTTCACTATGACTAAGCATTTTGCATTCATTTTGTGTTCATAATTTTTGTCGACCTTAGACTTTTTTTTTTTCTTTTCTTCCACCTATGTTGTTTTTTTTATATATTTTTAGGTACCCCAATGAAGGTGACATGAGTGTTTATACTAAAACCTAAGGAATTGATTTCGAGCAATCGATCTGTGCTACCCTTAGACCTATTGATACTAGTGGTGAGGTCAAATCTGAAGAAGACCCTAAAAAGAACCCCATATCCTTAGACCTATTGATACTAGTGGTGAGGTCGAATCTGAAGAGGACCTTAAAGAGAACCCCATGCCCCTAGACCTATTGATACTAGTTGAACAAGAAGAAAAATAAATATTACCTCATAAAGAATCCACTGAAACCATAAACCTTGGAACAAAAGAAGACCCAAAAAAAAGTCAAAATTGGAACCTCTATAAAGCCATTAACTCGAGCTGAGCTAACAAGTCTCCCCCAAGAATATTGAAACATGTTTGCTTGGTCCTATCAAGACATGTTTAGACTAGAAACCAACATTGTGGTTCATATGCTTCCCCTTAAACCTGAATGCAAACCAATCTAGCAAAAGTTAAGGAGGATGAAACCAAAAATGCTCCTTAAAATCAAAGAAGAAGTTAAGAAGCAATTTGAAGCAGGATTTTTCAAGGTAGCCAAATATCTTGACTAGGTAGCCAACGTAGTCCTTGTTCCTAAGAAAGACAGCAAAGTGTGAATGTGTGTGGACTATAAGACCTAAACTAAGCCAGCCCCAAGGTTAATTTTCCTTTGCCTCACATTGATACCTTAGTAGACAACAGTACCAAAAGTGAACTATTTTCTTTAATGGATGGGTTTTTGGGCTATAATAAAATCCAAATGGCAGGTGAAGACATGGAAAAGACCACTTTTATGACCATGTGGGGAACTTTTTGCTATAAAGTGATGACTTTAGGGTTAAAGAATGCTCGGCCAACTTACCAAAAGGTTATGGTAACATTGTTCCATGACAAAGAAATGAGGTCCACGTGGATGACATGATCGCCAAATCAAAAAAAAAGAGTGAACATGTTGCCAATCTGCGAAAACTTTTTAAAAGGCTTCGTAAATACCAACTCAAGCTAAATCCTGCCAAATGCACGTTTGGCATCACCTCTGGTAAATTATTGGGGTTCATTTTGAGCAAGAAAGGAATAGAGGTAGATCCTAACAAGGTTAAGACTATTCAAAACCTACCACCACCTCAAACTCAAATGGAAGTGAGAAGTTTATTGGGAAGTTTGAACTACATAGCCTGATTCATATCTTAGTTGACCGAGAAAGCGATCCGATCTTTAGGTTGCTAAAAAAACAAAATCCTTGATAATGGAATCAAGAATGCCAAGAAGCTTTCAATAAAGTCAAACATTACCTTTCGAACCTTTAGTACTTATGCCACCAGTGCCCGGATGACCACTAATTCTATATCTATCAATCCTAGACAAGCCATGGGCTGTGTACTAGGATGACATGATATATTAGGAAAGAAGGAACAGGCTATCTATTCCTTGAGCAAAAAATTTATAGAATATGAACATAATTATTCATTCGTAGAGAAGCTATGTTGTGCTTTAGCTTGGACAGCCCGAAGGTTAAGGTAATACATGTTGTACCACACTACATGGTTAATCGTCAATCTTGATTATTTTGGTCGCGATTGATTATTTTACCAAATGGGTAGAGGCCATTTCTTATGCTAATGTCACCAGATCTGTTGTGTTCAAATTTTTGAAACAGGACATCGTCTGTAGCTATGGTCTTCCCAAACAGATCATCACTGATAATGCATGCAATCTAAAAAATAAGATGATGCAAGCAGTTTGCTCTCAGTTCAAGATTCAGCATTGAAACTACATCCTATACCATTCGAAGATGAATGGAGCAGTTGAAGTAGCCAACAAAAATATCAAGAAGATAGTTGAAAAGATGGTTGAGATGCACAAGGATTGGCATGAGAAGTTGCCTGTTACCTTACACGCCTATCATAAGGTAGTATGAACTTCCACGGGTATTACCCCATTCTCTTTGGTCTACAGCATAGAGGCTATCTTGCCAATTGAAGTTGAAACCCCTTCACTTCGAATCTTGATGGAATTGTAACTTGAAGAGGCTAAATGGGTTAAAAACTTATACGAGCAGCTCTATCTCATCGAAGAAAAAAGAATCAAAGCCATCTGTCATGGGCAGAGTATCAAAAGCGCATGATGAAAGCCCATAACATGAAGATCTATCCTCGTCAGTTTCGAGAAGGTGTGCTCAAACAAATTCTTCTAATACATAAAGATACTCACGAAAAATGGACCCAAAATTGGGAAAGGCCATATGTGGTGAAATGCTTATTCTTTGGAGGAGCTCTAATCCTAACCAAGATGGATGGTAGTGACCTACCTAACCCTGTGAATTCTGATTCTGTTAAAAAGTATTATGCTTGAAAGAACTTTAGGATGAAAACCCGAAAGGACATCCTATTAGTCCCTCGCTTATCACTCATAAAAAAATAGCTTAAGTTGAAAACCCGAGAGGGCAACTTAAGTGATCAGACCTCCTCATTCAAACAAAGCCAAGCCCAAACTATCATTGATAATGCCTTGATAAACAAACAAAACTGATAACAGGATTTCCTAGCATTACTTCAAAAGATAAAACTTTGCAGGGACTTTGTTTCATGTTTAAACACCAAGAATGAACTCTTAGGGCCATAATTGGTCTTGTCCTCGACCCCATACTTGGAGAATATGCTCAAAACCTCCTAAGTAAGTGGCCATGGATCTTTTGTACCTTCAAAGAAGGGACAATGTTAACATTTGAAGCCTCTGAAAATCTAAAGCAAGATTAACGAACCCTAGCAAAAGGCCATCTAACCAAAGCTGAAGAACGCCCAAAACTAGCCATTGGATTAGGCCTCTAAAGTTATCACCCTTGCATCAATTAGGTAGGCATTTGCATCTCTATGCATTATACAGCATTCAACATCTTACAAGTATTAGCTTCTGTATGCAGAAGTTAATTTTATAGGGAACTTAAAGTACCATTTTTTGATTTTGAAGAACCTTAAAAGGCCTCAAGTAAGTAACTTTAACCTTACATGCCCATTGAAAATCACCCAAGAAAGGTATCTAAGCTTATTTTCTTCTAGTCATCAAAGAGCAGGATGCTTCCCTACCTTAAAGCCCACATAAGCTTGTGGCAACTACCTACCTCTGTCCTTAAAGAGTAGGATACTTCCCTACCACAAAGCCCACGCAAGCTGGTGGCACCTACCTACCTCAGTCCTTAAAGAGCAAGACACTTCCCTACCACAAAGCCCACACAAGCTGGTGGCAACTACTTATCTTAGTCTTTAAAGAGCAAAACACCTATCAAAGCCCACATAAGCTGGTGGCACCTATTTACCTTAGAGCTAGACGTCTTTCTTCACTTACTTTAAAGCCCACATAAACTGGCAGCACTTGTCTACCTTAGTCCATGGAAATCTGGATGTCTTTTTTTACCTACCTTAAAGCTCACACAAGCTGATAGCACCTATTCAGAAGAAAATGAAAAACAACCTATTAGGGTGGTCAAACCTACAAAACATATCAAATCTTTGTTTTTATAAACTGTTTAACCCATCTTCACATAATACTAAATAACTATCCACTTCTTAGTAGGCACACAAATCCATCATCCCATCCAAACAAAATGGTGTCTATTTGTCTTTGCCCTGTTCCTACTACTTAATAACGGCCAAAGAGGAGCAGCTGTAGACACCTTATTTTGTCTGAACTAGTTTTTGGCATCCTTGGAGTTAGGTAAAAGATGATAAAATTAAAAAAATAAAAATAAAAGTTGAGGGACAACTATCAGGTGTTGTGTCACTAAGGTCATTCAAATGAATACATAAATCAATTTCCCATTATTTGTGACCAAGTTAAGGTAAATTGGGAAGCCATAGGTACGTACAAGTTATATTTGGGTGCAAGTATTGATACAAGGCCTTTATGGTGCGAAAACTTGAATTTTCATACTTAGTATCAATACAAGAGGATTTGGTACCGATACCCAAGGTGTAGTATCGATACCTAGCATGTTTGTATCGATACAGACCTTGGCAGTAGCTAAAGTTATGACTTTTGGAAAAATGTATAGATACACAAGCATGAGTATCGATACAAATCCATGGAGTATCAATACTCACCTCTAAGTCTCAAGACTAGAAACATTTTTTGCTCTTAGTATCGATACACAACTCATTGATCGATACTCAGGAGTAAAAAGTACCTTGTGTATTGATACAACATGTTTTGTATCGATACACCAAGGCATTTTTGCCTAGTTTGAGCCATTTTTTCAACCTTTAAAAACCCGATTTAAACATGTTTTTATGCTAAGAAACTATCATAAAACATTAAAAACCTCAATTATAGGTTTATTAACAGATTCAAACAAAATTTTAAAGCCAAAACAATTAATGACAATGGTCACTTTCATAAGATATATAGATGTAAGAACGTGTGGCAGGCATATCTCTAGCTGCAGGCTTTTATAGCCTTTCTGCCTCCTTGTTTAGCATGGCAAAACCAATAAGAGGAGAGTCAACTGAGCATGGCAGCTAGATGTCCCCTGGTGCAAAAAAAAAATCAAAATTGCCTTTTGCATTGTCTTCTAAAAAGTGAGGCTAAACAAAAAATAAAGAACAGAACCAGCTATCTCAAAAAAAAAAAACTCTTATAGCTATCAAAGAAACTCTCCAACAATCCCAAAAAGACTCCTTATCCATCTCCACAAATCCCCCAGCCACTTTAGCTTCAAAAACTCACCAAAACACTGTTCCATTGCCTTTCACCTTTAACCAACCTTTATTCTCATAGTTCACGAAAACCACCATAAAACACCATTAAAAACTCAATCTTTCCCACATTTTCATCCTCAAAACACCCTATATTATTAGAGAGCTCCTTTCTTTCACCCTTTTTTGGCTAAACAATAGCTAAAAAAGGGAAACAATTGAGCTTAAAGTTATTTCTTTAAAAAAGGAGGAAAGTTTAAGCTTTTGTTCGTATATTTATTACCCTGTCCTATGCATTTTCTATTTTGTTCATCCATTTCATTTTAGTGAGCCCTTCCTGTTGCCATAACCCTCCTAATCTCTCATGCCTTTTTGTTGCCTTGGTTATGGTAGTCCTAGGATCTTGATGACATCCTTGACACATTGATGTTGTTGGATATATAAACTTATCATACTTCATTTTTATCATCAAATAGCCTTTGTTCATGCAGCTTTTGCCATGTCCCTTCCATATTCACATATCCATTTCATATTTAAATGGTCACCTTAATGTGTCTTCTTATGTTCAAATATTTTCCTTGTGTTTTAAGGAGGCTCAAGAAATAAAAAAGCTATCTTCAGAACTCCAATATCCACTCTTTTGTATAAACATGTTTATATCATCTCCATACACCCTATTTATCATCTTCTTGCATCTATGTCACCCATTTCCATGTCAAAATGTCATTTTTGCTTGCTGGCATGTTTAATCCATGTTTATCTTTGTATTTGATGTATTTTACTCATGATATCTCCATTAAAATGTTTGCTTTTCTCTCATAAACTAATTTTTAGAAAAATCCCAAGTTAGGTTCACGCTACCTTTAATAGATGAAAAATAGCATGGACCTAATGCTCTCATTAAATTGGTCTCCCAATCTTGGGGGTAAATCAACATTTCAGCTATAGATTTCATGATGAAATATGTTTATTTTTCTAGAAAAAGAAATCCATTTTAGTATTAAACCTTAATCATGAGTTTTATGTTCATTTTGGTGACATGGTCAACAGGTTGTTCCATCATCCCAAATTACTCTTAGATTGTGGAATGAACTTGTGAAGCCCGTGTTACTTTCTGTCACAGACTTCGAACATCCTAGGCCTGAGTCTATCTTCAAAAAATCAGAATACCGAAAAATCCCCCTATTTTTACTCTGGCAGCACTATAGTCCAAACTTGAAAAATCATTTATGTGCCACAAAATATTTTTTTTGATTTTTCTAATTTTTTCGTTAAAAGGCATCGAATTACCTTTCTAACGGTGCCTTATTTGCCCTTGGATCATCCTGGACAAGGGAGTTATGATTTTTTGAACCTTCATTGTTTGAAACCCCAAGACCAGCGTATAACATTTTGTTTGGGCCATTTTGGCCCATTGGATGATTTTTATGAATTTCTAGGTATTTTTCCCAACAAGTTCACAAAATTCCCTTTCTGAAAAGGTATTATCTATGATCTAACGATCTCGAATGAGTTTAGGATGATTTCTCAAATTCCATCATGCCCTTTTAATTGTACATGCTAATAGAGCTGAGAGGAACCTAATTTCGAAAATTAACTCTGCCTAGATGATGATTTTTTGGAATTTATGGAATATTTTTATATTAAACCTTGTCGAGTTACCTTTCCAATAGTACCTCATTTACCCTTTGAAATCTTCGGTTGCACTCAAAAAAAATCCAAAAATAGATACAACATGATGTTGTCACCTGTTTTCAACCTAATTTCCAAATCCCCTTTATCGAGATGTTCGGATGTCTCGAAAATGTGTCCGATTGATTTCCCCACAACATCAACCCCCTTTTGACTCAAATCAAGATTAAAATATGAAAAATAGGATTTCACATTAAAATTTTCATTAGTGGAGATACTCTAACTCCACTACTCAAAGGGGATACTCTAGCCTCTTTTTTTATTAAAGTTTAAATTTTCTCCTTACTCCTAAATGTTTTCCAAACATTAGGGATACTCTAACCCCACTACTCCGAGGGGATACTCTAACCCTATTTTAAAAAAAATAATAAAATATTTTCTTTATTCCTAACTATTTTCATAACTCTATTTTAGGAGACACCCTAACCCTACTTCTCTGAGGGGATACTCCAACCCTTTTTTTACCTTAAAAACTTAAGATTTTCTCTTTTCCTGATACCTCAAACTATTTTGATAAAAATTATCTTTGTTCTTCAAATTACCACTGAATCCAAACCGATCTCTAAAATTATCATACGAGTTATTCTTCAATAATCAAAGGCAATTATGAGATACATTTCGATCGCTCCTCTTTTTTTATGTTCTTTTCTTTGTGATTGCTTGTTTATGATATTATTATATTCCTTATTTTTTGCTTTACTAACTTGTTTCTTTTTGTTGTGTTATTGTGCATTCATATTTAAAATTTATTTTCTAATGAAATTTACGAGGCGATGTTTTATATTGGTATCTCTCCAGTGCCTAATACGAAACATCCAATTTTTAAAATTCAATCTGGACATCGTTTTCATAAAAAATCCCTATGTTCCTCATATCTCCAAGGCGCATAGGTGATCTAATGTTTCTCAATAAAAAAACCCCAGATTCATACTTTCCAAAACTTCATGCATTAAAGAGGATTATATCTAAATAAAGACCACATAGAACCTATTTAACTGAGACCAAAGTGAGATATAGTTAGCAAGTACCGATTTCGAGCGTCGAGGGGATGCTAGTCCTTCCCTATGTGTAACCAACTCCCAAGCCCAAAAAATTAGTTTTGGGCTTGAAATTAGTTTTTTGAGTTTTGTAACTCATGATATTATTCTCAATAGGCATCCGATCTTGCCTAGCCTAAAATAATCGGTGGTAACTCCAAGTTTATGACCATTTCGTGGTGGCCATCTGGGTCCAATGGGATAAGCAACTCGTCCAATGGTCCTTACCCTTCATATTATCATGCCTAATCCAAATCCTAATCAAGGGATAGTTCAAAGGCTCGACCACAACCAACCATCATTTATTTTTAAGTCAAACGCGCTACACCCTTTGAACCATCCAAAGTTTTAAAGGTAGAGCACGTGGCAACAACTAATACCAAATGGGGTTCTTATATAGGCCACGTTTAGTGGACTTGTTTCCATAAAACAAACACCCATATGTTTAATGAACTTCCATATGCACTCATATGCATACATCAAATGCATGAAGGCTTAGCATATGCTAGTATTTGTGCATTGTAAGTGCCTTGTCTTAACAATATGATGACCAGGAACATTTTTAAAAATATGGCTTTAATGTATAAGGATCTTATCATTGTAACTTATTAGTAACTTTGTAAGGCCATTGTGTTTCATGGGCTTTATCCAATTAGTGTTTACATGAATGTCAATCATGCCACTAACATGAAAGAAAACTTTGAATCACTAACTAAAATGATTAGTTTGCATCATTAACCGTTATATGCCTTATCCAATCCAATTGGCTCTAGGGCATATACTAATATCTCTCAATTAAATTAAGCCAATAGCTAATGCATTCAATGATGAACTATTTCAATTAACAATTGTCTCAACTTAGACAAAGCTTTAATACTATTGTAGGAGTATGCTTTAGTCATATTCATGATAATATCATTATGAAAGTCATTGACTATTCGAATCACAATGAAATCCAGATTCCAATAATATAGCTTAGTTGTTACTTAACAACTATTAGGAATCTTTTATTAGCTTGTAAGCTAATGATCCAAATTTAACTCTTTTTGTGAGCCTAAACAAAAGAGTTTGTTTATTACCTTTAGGGTATAAATAAACAATCCTCTCTAGTTTAAAACACTTTCCAAATAATTGCATTGTTAATATCATGGCCACTTATCACTTAGTCATATTATGACCTTTAACTTTTAAAGAATCATAAATGCCTTCCACTAAATCTTATATGTGTTGATTTAAAGGGAATAGATTCAAAAATTATTTTAGAATCTAACAAGTTATAGGCCATTTAGTATTTTCAATACTATTGCAAGTGTATGTTTGAGAATAATATGACCATAACATAGAACAAATTTTATGTCTAATGATTTGTTTAATGAGGAATGAATCCAACCATGGCATTAAATGCCATTGATCGTTTTCAACTGGCATGTGAATAACAAAAACAACATCTCATGTTTACAAATAAATCAAGATTACTTTTGAGAAATATTAATCAAGAAGGCAAACTTTAACCAACATCAACAATTTTGCCATTACCTATGGTACATCTTCACTACTCTTTTCATTTGGGCCTTACAATATGTCATACATATTTAAGCACCAATTATCACCACGTATCCCTTTTTCTTGTATCTCCAGATGATCCAAAGCGTGCGTACTTGACTTAAATGATATAAAGTGTTTGGTCGAAGCCTTTGAGTTATCCCTTGGTTGGAATTTGGATTAGGCATGATAATATGGACGAGAGAGAGAGAGGATGGAGACCATCAGGCAAATCACTCATCCAATTAGTCTCGGAAGGCTACTATAAAGTGGCCATAAATTAAGAGTCACCACCGGTAATTTCGAGCTATGCATGATCGGATGCCTATTGAAAACAATATTCTAAGTTATGAAATTTAAAATGTTAATTTCAAGGTCAACAAGGTCCAGAGATTCGTTGGTTAGGCTCAAGAGTTGGTTATGCATGGGGAAGGATTAGCACCCCACGAAGCTCAAGATTGATACTTGCAAATTATATCTCACTTCGGTTTATCGTTTAATTGGTTCCATTTGGTCATTATTTAGATATAATCCCCTTTTAAAGCATGAACTTTTGAAAAATGTAAATCTGGGTTTTGATAGAAAATTTAATATCACCTAAGTGTCGCGAAGGTATGAAAAGCATAGGGAGTTTTTATTAAAATAATGTCCAGATTAACTTTTAAAAATTTGGATATTTCGTTTTAGGCACTGGAGAGATAGCGACACAGAATATTACCTTGTAAAATTTTTTTGAAAGCAAAGTTTAAATATGAATACACGATAGTCACTATAAAATGGAAACGTGCTAGTAAGACAAAAAATAATATAATAATTTCACAAACAAATACTCACAAACAAAAGAACATAAAAAGGAGGAATGATTAAAATGTATCTCGTAATTGTCTTTAATTATTGAAGAATAACCAAGATGACAATTCAAAGATGTGTTTGGATTGGGTAGTAATTTAAGGGATGAAAAAAAGTTGTAATTGAAACAATCTAGGGTATCCAGAAGAGATAAAATTTTTGGATTTTGAGATAAAAGTAGGATTAGAGTATCCCCTTGAAGAGGTGGGGTTGAAGTATCCCAAAAGATAAACATTTTAATATTTTAAGAAAATATTTAGAATCTCAAAAAAATCTTAAAGAGAAAATTCGAGCTTTTGAGGGGAAAACAGGGTTGAAGTATCCCCTCGGAGTGGTGGGATTAGAGTATCCCCAAGAATGAAATTTTTTGGATGATTTTAGAAAACAATTAGGAATCTCGAATAAATCTAAAAGAGAAAATTTGAGTTTTCAATGGAAAATGGGGTTGGAGTATCCCCTAGGAGTGGTGAACTTGGAGTATCCCCAAGAATGAAAATTTTTAACAATTTAGGAAAATAAGTAGAAATCTCGAATAAATCTGAAAGAGAAAATTTGAATTTTTGATGGAAAATAAGGTTGGAGTATCCCCTCAGAATAGTGGGGTTAAAGTATCCTCAAAGATGAAATTTTTTTACATTTTAAAAGGAAAAGATAGTTTGAAAAAGAAAGTTATTTTGAAAATAAAGAATTGAAGATTTGAATAAAATAATTTTGTCTTAAGCCTTGATCCAAGCCTAAAGGGCTTATGTTGTAGGGGAGCCATTCAAATGCATTTCGAGAAATTCAAATGTCTTGATGATGGCGATTCAGGAGACAGGTTAATTTTAATTCTATAAAAAATAAGAGACTGCATCACGTTATCTTCCTTCCCAAATTTATCATCCGAAGGCTTCAGGGGATAAGCAAGGTACTGTTGGAAAGGTAACTTGATAAGGATTAATATAAAAATATTTTTAAAATCCTAGAAAATCATATTCTAAGCAGAATTAATTTTTGGAGTTAGGCCTATTTTGGCATTCGCAGCATGTATAAGGGAAAGGGTGTGATAGAGTTTGAAAAATCATTTTAGGCTCATCCGGAATCATTAAATCATAAATAATACTTTTTTAAAAAGGGACTTTTAGGAACTTTCTGGGGAAAATATTTAAATAATATAGAAATATCATTTGATGGGCTGAGACAGTCCAAAAAAAATGCAATAAGCTGGTCCCAAAGGTTCCAGATAGCAAAAGTTCAAAAAATCATAACTCCTTCATTCAGAACAATCCAAGGGCAAACAAGACACCATTGAAAAGATATTTTGATGCCCTTTAAGGAAAAATATCAAAAAATTCTAAAAAAAATCATTTATAGTTTGAAAATAAATTTTCAAACTCAAACTATAGTGTTGCTAGAGCAAAAATAGGGGGCCATTAGATTTTTCAGGTTTCTTAGGGATCAAACTCAAGTTATGGATGTCCAAACATCCACAACATAGAGAAAAGAATGACACAGGCATCACAAGTTCATTCCACAATCTCGAAGTTGTTTGGGACGATGAAACTACTTATTGACCATGCCACTATGGAGGTGTTAAACTCAAGATCAAGGCTTAATATATATTTTTTTTTATCTCTTTTGAACTTATTTTACTGTGAATCTAGATCTAAAATGTTTAATTTATCCCCAAAATTGGAAGACTAATTTTATGAAAACATTAAATCCATGCTATTCTCCATCTATTAGAGGTAGCATGAACTTGGGGATTTTTTTTTTTTTTTAAATCAAAATTTTAGCAAACAAGCAAGCATCTTGATAGGGATGTCATGAACAAAATACAACATACACAACAATGAACATGAATAACACATGCGAGTACACAAAGATGACATTTTAACATGGAAAAGAAGACAAAAAATTCAAGGAGGTGACAAATAAGATGCATGGAAATGATAACTCCATGAATGGCATCAAAAAATCATGCAATGGAAGATGATAGGAACATATTTAAATAAAAAAATGCATGCTAAAATATTTAAGATAGCATTTTTATGCCATGAGACTCCTTAGAATGCAAAAGAATGCATGAACATATTTAATGCATGTTAGGAAGAATATTAAAGCATGTGTTGAACATGTGAAAATAGGTGAAACATGATATAAAATGCATGAATAAGGGACTGCTTTGATGATAGAATGAAAGAGAAGATTTTGGGCTACCAAGCAACATTAAAGCATTAAAAAAACATTAAAATCCTAAGACTACGACAAGCAAAGCAACAATAATGCATGGGAGTCCTACAATGGTCATGGCAGCATAAATAGTTCACTAAAATTATGCAAGTGCTAGAAATAAGAAAAAAAATAGAGCTAGGTGAGAAAATACACCAAAAACCTCAAACTTTAGCCTTTTCTTTGAGCAGCAACTTTAGACTCAACCTTTTTCTTTTTTTAATATTGATGTGCAAAGAAATGATGAAAAAATTGGTAGGGTGTTGATGGTATAAAGGGTGATTGGAATAAGGTCTTGGAAGTGTTTTTGGTGGTAATTTTAAGGAGCTACAAGAATAAAGGAAGGTTAAGGGTAAAAAGCAATAGAACAATGTTTTCTGCTCTTTTTTTTTTAAGGCTGCTAGAGGTTTTTTTTAAGATTGCTAGAAAATGATTGATAGATGGCTCAGCCAACTTTGGCCCTTTTTAAATTCAAGGTTCAACCAATGCTTTTTGGAGATAAAGTAAGGGCATTTTTTATCTTTTATTCATGTACTACGGATAACTCCTGGTACTATGCTCAACTGCTCTTATGTCCATTGGTTTTGCCATGCAGAGTAGTGGTACAAAAAGGCTGTAATAGTTGCAACTGGAGAAAAGTCAAGCATGCCCTTTGACAAACCATATATTTCATGAAAATGTCCCTTGTCATTGGCTATTTGGGATTTAAAAATTTGTTTAAGTCTAATCACAAGCCCGTAGTTGAGGCCTAGTATGAATTATGATGATTCTTGGTGCAAGAACCATGTTTCAATCAAATTTTCAAAGGCTAAAAGATGGCTTGAATTAGGCAAAAGTTCCTTAATGTATCGATACAAAACATTTTGTATAAATAGATAAGGCATTTTTTACCTAAGAGTATCGATACAATGAAGTGTGTATCGATACCAAAAGCAAAACATTTTTTACAGTCTCAAGGCTTAAAGCCATGTATCTACACTTCTACTTATGTATCGATACATTTTGTCAAAAATCACAACTTTAGCTATCGCCAAGGCTTATATCGATACAAACACACTATGTATCGAGACCACACCTTAGGTATCGATACCAAACACTCTTGTATTGATACTACATGTGAAAATTTGAATTGTTGGTGATGTGAAAGCTTCATAACAATACTTATGCACCAAAATGACTTGCATATACCTTAGGCTCTTTAAATACCTTACCTTAGTCCCAAACAGTGGAAAACTGACCTATGCTCATCTAAATGACTTCAATGATACCTTGAATAATGACCTTTGATGACTCATTTTTTTTTTACATTTTTCTATAACACAAACCATAAGCATTTCAAACCTTTACAAAAAAAATTTTCATCTAGCACTGTGTTGCCTAATAGTGCTTGGCAACAGGGCACCGGATAGTCAACCCCATTTTTATTTTTTATTTTTTGATTCTATTATCTTTTGATTATGTCCTGGGATGCCAAAAATTAGCTTAGACAAAATGAGGTGTCTACACCAACTTCTAAGTATCATATACTAAGAGAAGTAAATTAATCTCTGTGTAATTCCAATATTGAAACTTTTGTAAGTTTCCAAACTTTGATCATATCAAATTTTTCTTGCAATATTTACTCTATTGATTTAGCTATCCACTATGTTTGCATATTCCCTTATCATCTCCATTGTCTTTCTTCAAAAGAAAGTATATGGATAACACATGGATCTGTGTTGGATATCAATGCTAATTTGACTGTGTATAAATACCAAATACATATACCAATACATATGTTAGTCCTTAGATGCATAATGCGTAAATACATTACACAATTTATATCCGTGGTAAATGAGAAATTATTCTCATAATGCCCATTTGAAGAGAGAGAAAATTTGGTTGTTGGAATGTGTGAGCTAGATCGAGCCTGAGCCTAGGCTTGGGCTTGGGTAAAAGTTTAGAAGGTCATAAGCTTTATTTTTTGGAACCCAGCCCGTTAAGAATTATTCAAAGCTTGATATTTTTACCTGACCAATTTTTTTGAATAAAAAATTATCCTTATCTAAACAATTTCTTGTATTTTTAACAGCTGTCTGAACCATTTCTTTCTAGTCCAAATGGCTAGATTTAATCAATTTAAAAGCTACCTTTTATTACAATTTTAGATATTGGTTTCAAAGAAGAAACAAACTATTCACTATTTTTGATAAAAAAAAACATTATGTTTTTCATCCTTGATCATTAGTTTTGTCTTCTTCATATCCGACAGAGAATTAACAACATCCAAACCTCGTGTAGTTGCTGTTGTTGTATTCCACTACAACAAGATTGAGAGACTTAGGAGACCAATTATGATGAAACTGTCGAACACGATAGACAGGTAATAATTGTCTTAAGGTCAAAGGGTTTTAACCTTGACTAAATTAATTTTCTTATAATTTGCTTGAACAATATCAATTTTTTCTTTGTGTTTTCTTATTTCTAGTTTCGTATATTTTTATAGTATATTTTTTGGTTTAATATAATTTTGCTGACTCTGATTATTGTACTATTTTTTGTTTTTATTACACTAATTAATTTTGTTATGAGCAGTATTGTTTTATTTTTTTAGTGTAATATCTCTAACATCATGATCCATCTAAAGTGCTCAAGTCTTAAAATACAACATATCATATATGGCCTGATTAAGCTACATTCTTACATCTTGTTTACGAACAATTCCTTAGGGATGTCGAACCTCTCATTATGGCTATCCCTATAGAATAATTCTTTGAGGTTTTAGATGATTTGGTGAGCTTAAATAGCTACTTGTTCCATTTGGAGTTCATGCATTATACTAGCTATCATCATAATGCGCTTAATCAAGGTTATCAATTTGAATTTGATAGACTGCCCTAGACTTGATGGACTATTGTTGGATATTCCATTCAATGTGGGCCTAATCAATGGACTCTGGCCCATTAAAACTTATTAGCATTATGTATCCTTTGTAATGATAGTCTATTAGTCATGTTATGCTTATATCTTTATGAAATAAAACATTTTGTGGTTAATAATTTGTCAATCGTTAAGTAAGGTTTTACAAACTTAATGATTAGCCTCATTATTTGATCAACATTATGGCATTGAACTATAATACGAGAAGTTTAGCATTTAAATTTTCTTAATAAGCTAGGCACCCCTTTTATCCTTCATGACCTTGAGGATAGCCTAACAAACCATTAAAGAACTAATTAGTAGGCAACATAGCTTACTAATTGCATCGCTATGCTACTCCTAGATCAGTTAAGTGGTAACTCTTTACCTAAATATATCATATATATTTTCCTAACCACTACCTCTAGTGCTATGCAACCAAGTTTGTAAGCATTTGGACAACATAGCATTAATTGAGTAAAACCCTCTATTTATAATTCAAGTAGCTCGAATGGCAAAGACCTACGATTGAAACTTGGGTATCTTGTTATAAATGATGGAAGATGTTTAATCATGCTTAGGCATGGACTCAATATATTATGAGGGAGTTTTATCATTCATCTTAAGTCTCATTGCTTTGTTTGATTAGCATGCTTAGCATTTATTCAATCATGTATCACATGTATATAAATTCAAAAATAAATTTAACACATGCAATCTACTAGAATGATTATGGACTTTATCTATCTAGTTTCCTTAAGCCATTAGGAAACTAGTAGGTTAAATTCTTAGGGATATCATACAAGGTCTTCGCATGTCTTGATGATTATCTCCTTGGTTCTTTTTACTCGATGCCATCTTCTCTACATCTTAAATTTACATATATTCTAATCTTAACCTAAATCTACGAGTCTTATTTAACTATTACATATCTTTGTAAGACACCTTAGGTTACATTCGAGGGGAGTTAGGTGTGACAAGAATTTACAACTTAGAATCAAAGGATAAGGTAGGGTTCGCAAACCCTATTTATAAAATAAATACCAAAAAGAAAGTTCAACCATCCATAACCTAGTCACACTAATCATCCTCATGCTAACATAATCATATTGAAATTAAATAAGCATAGCTAATATCACTTGGTGATCTTATGTGTGTGTCATTTGTATAAGCCTCTTCAAACAATTTGAGATAATTTATCAAATCATTTAGCAATTTTCGTTCTTTAATTAAAATATTTTTAATTAAATTCCTAAATTTTAGGAAACTTATCTTAAATTAAAGATCACTTAACTTTTAGGTTGCTTATCTTAACTATGACATTATCTAACTTTTAGATAACTTTATCCTAAATTAGACAAACCATTATGCACTCATATAACCCAAACCATTTAGGAAACTTTTTTTCCAAAAGCAATATTTTTAGGACATTAAATTGGGAATTACCTAACTTTTAGGCTATTTGTCTTAATTAGGACATTATCTAACTTCTAGATAACTTTGTCATAAGTTAGACAAACTACTCAACATGTAATATTTTCTAAACCATTTAAAAAACTTGTTTCAAAGTCATAGTAATTGAACCATATTTCATTTAATTAAGAAAATAATTTTCTTATATGATTAACATTTATTCTAATCATATTAGTAGCATTAATTATTTAAATGAAATATATTTTTCAATAAAAATTTTAATTGAATATTAATTCTGTGCTTATTTTATTATCCAATTCATATCTCAAACAATTTAAGAAAATTAATACAATTGAATAATTAGGTGGTTGATAATAAATAAGAGTTTCAATGAAGCATAACCTTTCAAGGAGGTATATTATGCTAACTTTGCTAACTTTAATGTAATTTTTTTATCTTTTTTTAATTTTTGGATTGCCTTGATCTGATCATATTAGACTTAAAATTTCAAGAAAATCTAAGTTACATGAATCCTACTCCAAGTAAGAAAAGGTGGCACAATGTTTAGGGGAGTCCTAGTCCAACTAGGAATCTGCTCTATGCATGACTATCTTAACCATCCTAATTCAACTCAAACGCTATTGTCTTCCTCCCACTAAATCTTTCAAAATACAACAAATTTGTAGCAACATCTTGCTACCATGAATGCCGCATGAAGGTCATAAGAACAAAGACAAGGTGGCACAATCAACATATACACCTAGTGCACCCGATATGGTCTAGAATTAAAATGTTTTCAACTTTGATTTTAACCTAATTTTTCTAGCAGGTATTATGAACTTTTCATGACACTTTCAAGGTGGAAAAACAAGAAAAAAGTAATCATAACAACTGCTGTCGCAACGTACCCCAGAGTGGATCCTCGTGGATCTAAAAGTGTGTACGACTTAAAATACTTTCCTGACTTGGAAATGTCTTCTTGACTGAGACTATTCTTTGGCGACGTGATAAGAACGAGAATGTACGGAATCTCGACTTATTATACAGTGAGGGGGACCATAAGATGAATCACTTATCTTATTGGTCTCGTATTACCATCACAAAATAGCCAACGCTTGGAGTTGCCACCGATCATTTTGGGCTAGGCATGATCGGATGCCTACTGAAACCTATGTTTTGAGTTACAAAACTCAAAAAATCGATCCCATGGTCTATGTAATGCAAAGATTCGCCGTTTGGGTTCGGGAGTTGGTTATGCGCGATGAGGTACGCACCTCTTCGCAACGCCCGAAATCGATACCTTACTAGCTATGTCTTATCTCAGTTTCGATTCTTTCAATCTTAACTTGTCGCTATTTCGATATAACCCTCTTCTAATGCATGAATTTTATAGAAATAATCCAGGTTTTGATGAAAAAGATTTAATCTCGTATACGCCCCGGAGAGATGGGGAATATAGAGATTTTTGATGAAAATGACCTATGGATTTTACTTTGAAAATGGAATGTTCCACTTTCAGCACTTGAAAGATACCCACACGGAACATTACCTTTAAATGCACATAATCATCACAAAGAAATCATGTTAGTAAGATAATAAATGAAATAACATAACATGGATCATTCAATGCAATGATAAAGAAAACGGGTGGACTATGAGAATTTATCTCACTATTGGCACCGATTGTCTACGAATAACCGAATCGACCATTTTGGAGATGCATCTAGATTGTTTGATTAAACGAGATTTGTTTGACATATTCATGGAAATCCAGGAAGGAAAATTTAATTGCAATTGAAAGACAGGGTTGGAGTATCCCTTCAAAAAGATGGGGTTGGAGTATCCCCATGGATGACAAATAATTTTGACAAAGGAAGATTTTTAAACTGACAATTTTGAAAAATGGGGTTGGAGTGTCCCCTCGAAAAGGCGGGGTTGGAGTATGCCCGCGGATGACAAAAACTTCACGATTTAGAAAATTGGTGAGCATTCAACAATTTTTGGCAAAAAGATTTACTGTGAATGAGGATGATAAATATGTAAAATATGTTTGTGCCTTGATACGAGCCAATAGGAGGTCAAAGCATGATCTCGAATCTAATCAGGTTGGCACAGAGACATTCGAATCTCTCAAGATGAAATTCGGGAAAACAACTCGATTTTGATCAAAACCAAAAACAGGGGATAGCATCACGCTATCTTGCTTCCTGAATTTATTCTAAATTGATTCGATTGATTTAGAAGGTGGACAAGACATCATTAGAAAGGTGACTCAATGAGGGTCATCCTAAAAATATTCCCACTACTCTAAGAAAAAACTTTCTGGGGGAATAAATTTTCAAGTATGGATTGATAGTGCTGTTAGCAGACCATATGAGGGACAAAGTGTGTCAAAATTTGAAATATCACCTTGGATTCATTCGGTATCAAAAAATTGCAAGTGATACCTTTCTGAAATGGGAATTTCATGAAAATTTTAGGAAAAATGTTTAAGAAATTTGGAAAAATCATTTAATGGGCCTAAAATGCCTAACCAAAATACATGTCCAGATTCTAGAGGTTTTGGACTGTTTAGATTTGAAAAATCATAACTTTCTCATTCAGACTGATCTAAAGATGGACAAGACCTGGTTTTGAAGACATTTTCACACAAGTTCAGAGAAAAATATCATAAAATTCACTAAAAATCGTTTGGGATTTTAAAATGATTTTTCAATTTGTAACAGCAGTGCTGCCAGCAAGGGACAAGGCAAAGCAGGGGATATTTCTCATTTTTTTATGTCTACGGGTCCAAACTTGAGTCATCAACGTTCAAATGTCTATGATTGAAGGGAAAGAGTGGCATGAGCATCACAAACTCATTTGCACAGCCCCGGAGTAGTTTGGGATGTTGAAACAACCCGTTGATCATACCACTCAAGGTTTTGACCCAAGAAAAAGGCAGAAACATTTCGGGGATTAACACCATTTTTGTTGGAAAATCAGAAGATTTGAGCTTGTTTAACCAAGATTCTAGATCTGGAAAACTTAATTTTCCCTATGATATTTTGCTAACTTTAAGGAAAATGCTAAGTCCATGCCAATCCTTATTGGTTGAGGTTAACATGCTTGGCTTGGGGGGTTTCAAAAATCAATTTTTGATAGCCATCAAACATGCATTTTGACAAGGAG
>JBBYHK010089616.1:0-42788 GCA_038382065.1 Adansonia grandidieri | reverse complement strand
TTTTTTTGCTCTTAGGCATTATAAACACGTTCTCCTCAATGGGATACAAGATATTGATGCTTTGGTTTTGCATGAAACACTTTTCTTTCCACCATTTTCCTGAGAATCAAATTCGTTCTTGAAATGAGACAAACATGGATTCCCACAATAATCATAAATTTTTCTATGATTAGGCACCATAACTATGTTCTCCTTGTACGGATACATAATACTGATCTTCAGTTTCACATGAAACGCTTTTCTTTCCATCATTTTCCTTAGAATCAGTATTCATTCGTCAAATAAGATAAACATGGATTCTCACAATAATCACCAATCTTTTTGTGATTGGGCATTATAAACACAACTTCTCTTTGGCATGCATGATATTGATGCTTTGGTTTTGCATTAAAAACTTTTTTCCATCATTTTCCTTAAAATCAAAGTTTGTCCATCAAATGAGACAAACATGGATTCTCGCAATATTCATAAATCTTTGTTCGAATAGGTGCCATAAATACGCTCCCTTCGTTGGGACACACGATATTGATGCTTTGGTTTGGCATGAAAGGCTATTCTTTCCACCATTTTCCTTAGAATCAAAGTTAATCTGTCAAATAAGACAAACTTGAATTCTTGCAATAATTAACAATCTTCTTGCGATTGGGTTCTATAAACACATTCTCCTTTTTGGGACACATGATGTTAATGCTTTGGTTTTGCATTAAGGACTTTTCTTTCCATTATTTTCGTTAAAATCAAAGTTTGTCTATGAAATGAGATAAACATGGATTCTCGCAGTAATCATAAAACTTTCTATGATTAAGCACCATAAACACGTTCTCCTTATTGGGATACATGATATTGATGCTTTGGTTTTGCAAGAAGAGCATTTTTTCCACCATTTTTGTTAGAATCAAAGTTCATCCATCAAATGTGACAAACATGGATTCTTAGAATAATCACCAATCATTTTGCGATTGGGCACTATAAACATATTCTCCTCTTTGGGAAGCATGATGTTGATGCTTTAGTTTTGCATCAAAAACATTTTTTTTCACCATTATCCTTAGAATCAAAATTTATGCATCAAACAAGACAAATATGGATTCAATATTCATAAATCCTTCTATGATTAGGCACCATAAACACGTTTTGCTTATTAGGATATATGATATTGTTGCTTTGGTTTCATAAGAAAAGCTTTTCCTTTCACCATTATTCTTGTGAGCAGAGTTCATCCATCAAATGCGATAAACATAGACTCTCACAATAATCAACAATCTTTATTTGATTGACCACAATAAACACGTTCTTCTCTATGGGATACACGATATTGAGCTTTGGTTTTATATAAAAATTTTTCTTTCCACAATTTCCTTAGAATTATACTTTGTCCACTAAACGAGACAAACATGGATTCTTACAGTAATCACAAATCTTTCTATGATTAAACCTCGTTGGGATAAATGATATTATGCTTTGATTTTGCATGAAAAGCATTACTTTCCACCATTTTCCTTAGAATCAAAGTTCGTATGTGAAATGAGACAAACTTGGATTTTCATAATAATCTCCAATCCTTTTGTGATTGGGCACCATAAACAGTAGTCCTTATTAGGATACACTTGATGTTTTGGTTTTGCAAGAAAAGCTTTTCTTTCCACCATTTTTCCTTAGAATCAATGCTTATTTGACAAATGAGACAAGCATGGATTTTTGCAATATTCGCAAAACTTTCTATGATTAGGCACCATAAACATGTTTCTCTCATTAGCATACATGATATTAATGCTTTGGTTTCACATAAAAAGCTTTTTTTTCCACCATTTTTTGTAGAATCAATGTTCATCCATCAAATGAGATATACATCCAATTCTCGCAATAATTGCTAATCTTTTTTCTATTAGGCACTACAAGCACAATCTCCTCTTGATGCTTTGGTCTGCATTAAAAACTTTTCCTTCAACCACTTTTCTTAAAATCAAAGTTTGTCTATCAAATGAGACAAATATGGGTTCTCCCAATAATTGCAAACCTTTTTGCAATTAGGCACCATAAACACATTCTTCTTATTGGGATAGATGTCATTGATGCTTTGATTTCACATGAAAAGCTTTTCTTTCCACCATTTTCCTTAGTATCAAAGTTCATTCATGAAATGAGACAGACATGGATTCTTGCAATAATCACCAATCTTTTGCGATTGGGCACCATAAACATGTTCTCCTCATTGGGATACATAATGTTGATGCCATGGCTTTGCAAGAAATGCTTTTCTTCCCTCTATTTTCCTTAGAATCAAAGTTTATCCATCAAATAAGACAAGCGTTGATTCTCACTGTAATCAAAAATCTTTTTGTGATGGAGCACTATAAACATATACTCCTCTCTATGATGCATGATGTTGATGCTTTGGTTCTGCATGAAAAGCTTTTCGTCCCACTATTTTTCGTAGAATCAAGGTTCATCCATCAAATGATACAAACTTGGATTCTCACAATAATCACCAATCTTTTTGTGATTAAGCACTATAAATGCATTCTCCTACTTAGCTGCATGGTGTTGATGCTTTGGTTTTGCATTAAAAACTTTTCTTTCCATAATTTTTCTTAGAATTAAAGTTTTATCCATCAAATGAGACAAACATGGATTCTTGCAATAATTACAAATACTTCTGCAATTAGGCAACATAAACACGTTCTCCTCATTAGCTTACATAATATTGATCTTTGGTTTTGCATGAAAAGCTTTTTTTTTTCACCATTTTCCTTTGAATTAATGTTCATCCATCAAAGAATATGAACATGGATTCTAATAATAACCACCAATCTTTTTGTGATTGGGCACATGAACATTAATTCAAATAATAACCACTAATCTTTTTGTGATTAGGCATAATAAACACATTCTTCTTTTTGGGATGCATGATGTTGATGCTTTGATTTAGCATTAAAATTTTTCTTTCCACCATTTTCTTGAAAGTCAAAGTTTATCCATCAAATGAGACCAACATCGATTCTTGCAATAATCACAAATCATTCTGTGATTAGAAATGATGAATATGTTCTCCTTGCTTAGATACATGATATTGATGCTTTGGTTTTGCATGAAAAGCTCTTTCCTCTATTTTTCTTAGAATCAAAATTTATCCGTCAAATAGGATAAACATGGATTCTTGCCATAATCACCAATTTTTTTATGATTAGGCCCTATAAACTTACTCTTACTCTTTGGGATGCATGATGTTGATGCTCTGGTTGTACATTAAAAACTTTTTCTTCCACCATTTTCCCTAGAATCAAAGTTTGTCCGTTAAACAAGGCAAATATGGATTCTAGCAAAAATCACAAATCTTTATGTGATTAGGCATCATAAAATGAACACATTCTCCTGGTTTGAAAACACAACATTGATGTTTTAGTTTCATATGAAAAGCTTTTCTTTGCTCTATTTTCCTTAGAATCGAAGTTTATTTGTCAAATAAGATAAACACGGATTCTTGCCATAATCACCAATCCTTTTGTGATTGGGCACTATAAACATATTCTACTCTTTAGGATGCATAATGTTAATGCTCTGGTTGTGCATTAAAAACTTTTTCTTCCATTATTTTCCCTACAATCAAAGTTCGTCCATTAAATGAGGCAAACATGGATTCTCGTAATAATCATAAATCATTCTATGATTAGGCACCATAAACACATTCACCTCATTGGCTTACACAATACTGATCTTTGCTTTCATATGAAAAGCTTTTCTTTCCACCATTTTCCTTAGACTCAATGTTTATCCATCAAATAAGACGAGCATGGATTCTCATAATAATCACCAATCGTTTTGTGATTAGGCATTAGAATCACGTTCTCGTCTTTAGGATGCATGATATTGATGCTTTGGTTTTGCCTTAAAAACTTTGCTTTTAACCATTTCTTTAGAATCAAAGTTTGTTCATCAAACAAGACAAACACGGATTGTCACAGTAATCACAAATCTTTCTATGATTAGGCACCATGAACACACTCTCCTTGTTGGGATACACTATATTTTTATTTTGGTTTCGCAAGAAAAGCTTTTCTTTTCACCATTTGCCTTAGAATCAAAGTTCATCTGTCAAATGCGACAAAGATGGATTCTTGCAATAATCAGCAATCTTTATGTGATTAGGTACTATAAACATGTTTCCTCTTTTGGATGCATGATGTTGATGCTTTGGTTTTGCATTAAAAACTTTTCTTTCCACCATTTTTACTACAATCAATGTTTGTCCATGAAATAAGATAAAACTCACAATAATCACCAATCTTTTTGCGATTGGGCACCGTAAACATGTTCTCCTCATTGAGATACGCATGCTGAAGCTATGGCTTTGGAAAAAATGCTTCTCTTTCCTCTATTTCCTTAGAATCAAAGTTTATCCGTCAAATGAGACAAACATGGATTCTTGTGATAATCAACAATTTTTTTTCTATTGGGCACTGTAAACTCATTCGGGATGCATGATGTTGATGCTTTGGTTTTGCATTAAAAACTTTTTTCCACCACTTTCCTTAGAATCAAAGTTTGTTTATAAAATGAGACAAAGATGGATTCTCACTACAATCACAAAACTTTTTGTGATTAGGCACCGTAAACACATTCTCATCATTGGGATACACGATATTGATGATTTGGGTTTGAATGAAAAGCTATTCTTTCCACCACTTTTCCTAGAATCGAAGTTCATCTATGAAATGAGAGAAATCTTACAATAATCACCAATCTTTTGGTGATTCAACACCATAAACATGTTCTCCTCATTAAAATGCAAGTGTTAATGCTATGGCTTTGCAAAAAATGCTTTTCTTTCCTCTACTTTCCTTGGAATCAAAGTTTATCTATCAAACAAGACAAACATCGATTCTCATAATATTCATAAATCTTACTATGAGTAGGAACCATAAACATGTTCTCTTCATTGGTGTACACGATATTGATGCTTTGGTTTCACATGACATGCTTTTTTTTTCACTATTTTTGTAGAATTAATGTTCATCCGTCAAATGAGATAAACAAGAATTCTTGTAATAATCACCTATCTTTTTTCTATTGGGCACTGTAAACACATTCTCCTCTTTAGGATGCATGATGTTGATGCTTTGGTTTTAAATTAAAAACTTTTCTTTCCACCACTTTTCTTGGAGTTAAAGTTTGTCTATCGAATGATACAAACATGGATTCTCACTATAATCACAAATGTTTTTGCGATTAGGCACCATAAACACATTTTCCTTGTGGGGATACATGATATTGATGCTTTGGTTTCGAATAGCTTTTTTTTCCACTATTTTCCTTAGAATCAAAGTTTATCCATGAAATGAGATAAATCTCACAATAATCACAAATCTTTTTGCTAGTGGGCACCATAAACATGTTCTCCTCATTGAGATACGCATGTTGACGCTATGGCTTTGCAAGAAATGCTTTTATTTCCTCTATTTTCCTTAGAATCAATGTTTATCCATCAAAATCAAAACATGGATTCTCCTACAATCACCAATCTTTTTGTCATTAGGCACTATAAAGATATTGTCCTCACTCTGACGCATGATGTTGATACTTTGGTTTTGCATAAAAAAACTTTTTTTTCCACCATTTTCCTTAGAATCAAAGTTTGTCCATCAAATAAGACAAACAAGGATTCTCACAATATTCACAAATCTTTCAGCAATTAGGCACCATAAACATGTTTCTCCTTGTTAGAATACACGATATGAATGCTTTGGTTCTACATGAAAAGTTTTTTCCTTCCACTATTTTCCAAGGAATCAAAGTTCATTCATCAAATGAGACAAACATGGGTTCTCGCAATAATCACCAATCTTATTGCGATTAGGCACTGCAAACATATTCTTCTCTTTTGGTTACATGATGTTGATGCTTTGATTTTGCATTAAAAATTTTTCTTTCCACAATTTTCCTTAGAATCAAAGTTTATCCATCAAATGAGTAATAATCACAAATCTTTCTGTGATTAGGCACAATAAACATATTCTCCTCATTGGGATACATTATATTGATCTTTGGTTTCACAAAAAAACTTTTCTTTCCACCATTTTCCTTAGAATTAGTGGCCATCTCTCAAATACAATGAACATGGATTCTCGCAATAATCACCAATCTTTTTATGATTGGGCATTATAAACATATTCTCCTCTTTGGGATGAATGATGTTGATGCTTTGGTTTCATAATAAAAACTTTTTTTCAACCATTTTCCTTAGAATCAAAGTTTATCCATCAAATGAGATAAACATGGATTCCCACAATAATAAAAAATCTTTCTGTGACTAGGCACCATAAACATATTCTTTTGGCTGGGATACACGAGATTGATTCTTTAGTCAAAGTTTGTCCAACAAATGCAACAAACATGGATTCTCGTAATAATCAACAATCTATATGAGCTTGGGCACCATAAACATTTTTTTCTTTTTTTGGATGCATGATAATGATGCTTTAGTTTTACAGTAAGAGCATTTCTTTCCACCATTTTCCTTAGAGTCAAAGTTTGTCCATCAAATAAGACAAACATGGATTCTCACAATATTCAAAAAGATTTCTATGATTAGGTACCATGACCATGTTCTCCTTGTTAGGATACACTACAATGATGCTTTGGTTTTGCATGAAAAGCTTTTCTTTCCTCAATTGTCCTTAGAATCAAAGTTTATCTGTCAAATATGATAAACATGGATTCTTGCAATAACACCAATCTTTTCGTGATTAGGCACTATATCTTTTCTTTGGGAAGCATGACGTTAATGCTTTGGTTGTGCATTAAAAACTTCTTTTCCACCATTTTTGCTAGAATTAAAGTTTGTCCATAAAACAAGAAAAGCATGGATTCTCATAATATTCATAAATCTTTCTGCGATTAGGTACCATAAATACATTTTCCTCATTAGGATAAATGATATTAATGCTTTAGCTTCGCATGAAAAGCTTTTTTTTCCACTGTTCTCCTTAGAATCAAAGTTCATCTATCAAATGCGACAAATATGGATTCTCACAATAATCACCAATCGTTTAGCGATTGTGCATTATAAACACATTCTCTTCTTTGGGATGCTTGATGTTGATGCTTTGGTTTTTACATTAAAAACTTTTCTTTCCACCATTTTCCCTAGAATCAAAGTTTATCCATCAAACGAGACAAACATGGATTCTTGCTATAATCACAAATCTTTTTGTGATTAGGCACCATAAACACGTCCTCCTTGTTGGGATACATAACATTGATGCTTTGGTTTCACATGAAAGCTTTTTTTTCCACCATTTTCCTAAGAATCAAAGTTTATCCGTGAAATGAGATAAATCTCTCAATAATCACCAATCATTTTGCTATTAGGCACCATAAACATATTCTCCTCATTGAGATATACATGTTGATGCTATGACTTTGCAAGAAATGCTTTTCTTTCCTTTATTTTCCTTAGAATCAAAGTTTATCCGTCAAATGAGACAAATATTGGTTCTTACAATGTTTGTAAATTTTCCTATGATTAGGCACCATAAACACGTTCTCCTTGTTGGCATACACAATATTGATGCTTTGGTTTCACATGAAAAGCTTTTCTTTCAACCATTTTTTTAGAATTAATGTTCATCTATCAAATGAGACAAACATGAATTCTCGTAATAATCACCAATCTTGTGTCTATTGGGTACTATAAACATGTTCTCCTCTTTGGGATGCATAATGTTAATGCTTTGGTTTTGCATTAAAACTTTTCTTTCCACCACTTTGCTTGGAATTAAAGTTTCTCTATCAAATGAGACAAACATGGATTCTTACTATAATGACAAATCTTTTTGTGATTACACATCATAAACAGGTTTTCCTCATTATGATTCATGATACTGATGCTTTTGTTTTGCATGAAAGGTCATTCTTTCTACCATTTTCCTTAAATCAAAGTTTGTCTATTAGATGAGATAAATCTCACAATAATCACCAATCTGTTTGCGATTGGGTGCCATAAACATGTTCTTCTTATTGTGATACACATGTTGACGCTATAGCTTTGCAAGAAATGCTTTTTTTTCCTCTATTTTACTTAGAATCAAAGTTTATCCATTAAATGAGATAAACATGGATTCTCGTTATAGTCACTAGTCTTTTTGTGATTAGGCACTATAGACATATTCTCCTTTCCGTGATGCATGATGCTGATGCTTTGGTTTTACATTAAAAACATTTTTTCACCATTTTCCTTAGAGTCAACGTCCATCCATCAAATAAGGCAAACATGGATTCTCACAATAGTCATAAATCTTTCAGCAATTAGGCATCATAAACACGTTTCACCTCGTTGGGATGCACGATATTGATACTTTGGTTCTGTATGAAAAGTTTTTCCTTCCACCATTTTATATGGAATCAAAGTTCATCCATCAAATGAGACCAACATGGATTCTCGTAATAATCACCAATCATTTTGTGATTAGGCATTATAAAAATATTCTCTTCTTTTGGTTGCATGATATTGATGCTTTGGTTTTGCATTAAAAACTTTTCTTTCCACCATTTTCCTTAGAATCAAAGTTTATCTATTAAATGAGACAAACATGGATTCTCACAATAATCATAAATCTTTCTGTGATTAGGCATCATAAACACGTTATCCTCATTGGCTTACACAGTATTAATCCTTGGTTTTCCTTGAAAAGCTTTTCTTTCCACCATTTTCCTTAGAATTAATAGTCATCCATCAAATGAGATGAACATGGATTCTCACAATAATCACCAATCTTTTTGTGATTAGGCACTATAAAAACATTTTCCTTTTTGGGATGCATGATGGTGATGCCTTGGTTTCATACTAGAAACCTTTCTTTCAACCATTTTCCTTCGAATCAAAGTTTGTCCATCAAACAAGACAAACATGGATTCTCATAATAATCACAAATCTTTCAGTGACTAGGCATCATAAACACATTCTTCTTGTTGGGATACACGATATTGATGCTTTGCTTTAGCAAAAAAAACCTTTCTTTCCAATATTTTCTTTAGAATCAAAGTTAGTCCATCAAATGTGACAAAAATGGATTCTTGCAATAATCAACAATCTTTATATGGTTGTGCATCATATACACGTTCTCCTTTTTTGGTTGCATGACATTGATGCTTTGGTTTGGATTAAAAACTTTTCTTTCCACCATTTTCCTGAGAATCAAAGTTTTTCCATTAAACCAGACAAAGATGGATTCTCACTAATATTCACAAAGCTTTCTATGATTAGGTACCACGAACACGTACTCCTTGTTAGGATACACAATAATGATGCTTTCATTTCACATGAAAAGCTTTTCTTTCCTCTATTTTCCTTAAAGTTTATTTGTTAAATAAGATAAACATGGATTCTTGTAATAATCACCAATCCTTTTGTGATTGGGCACTATAAACATATTCTCCTCTTTACGGTGCATGATGTTAATGCTTTGGTTGTGCATTAAAAACTTTGTTTCCAATATTTTCCCTAGAATCAAAGTTTGTCCATCAAATGAGACAAATATGGCTTCTCATAATATTCACAAATCTTTTTGTCATTAGGCAAGATAAACAAGTTTTCCTCATTTGGACAAACGCTATTGATGCTTTGGTCTCGCATTAAAAGCTTTTCTTTTAACCTTTTTCCTTAAAATTAGAGTTTGTCCATGAAACGAGACAAATATGGTTTCTCACAACAATTACAAATCTTTCTGTGATTAGGCACCATAATCACATTCTCCTCACTAAGAGACATGATATTGATGCTTTTGTTTTGCAAGAAAAGCTTTTCTTTCCACCATTTTCCTTATAACCAAAGTTTATCCATCAAATGTGCAAAACATGGATTTTCACAATAATCACCAATCTTTTTGCAATTGATGCTATAAGCACAATCTTTCCTTTAGGATGCATGGTGTTGATGCTTTGGTTTTACATTAAAAAATTTCTCTTTCCACCATTATTCTTAGAATAAAAGTTTGTCCATCAAACAAGAAAAACATGGATTCTCATAATACTCACAAATCTTTTTGTGATTAGGCATCATAAACATATATCCCTCATTGGGATATATGATATTGTTGCTTTGGTTTCACAAGAAAAATTTTTCTTTCCATCTTTTTTTGTAGAATCAAAGCTTGTCTATCATATGCGACAAGCATCAATTCTCACAATAATCAACAATCTTTATGCGATTAGGCAAAATAAACACATTTTTCTCTTTGGGATACATGATATTGACACTTTGGTTTTGTATTAAAAACTTTTTTTTCACCATTTTCCTTAGAATTAAAGTTTGTCCATCAAACGAGATAAACATGGATTCTTGCAGCAATTACAAATCTTTTTGTGATTAAGCCTCATTAGGATACATGACATTAAAGCTTTGATTTCGCATGAAAGTGTTTCTTTCCACCATTTTCCTTAGAATCAAAGTTAGTCCATGAAATGAGATAAACATGGATTTTCGTAATAATCTTCAATCATTTTGGAATTAGGCAACATAAACATATTCTCTTCCTTGGGATACACTTGATGTTGGCTTTGCAAGAAAAGCTTTTCTTTACACCATTTTCTTTAGAATCAATGTCCATCCGTCAAATGAGACAAACATTATTCTCATAATATTTGTAAATCTTTCTGTGATTAGGAACCATAAACACATCCTCTCCATTGGCATATACGATATTGATGCTTTGGTTTCGCAAGAAAAACTTTTCTTTCCACCATTTTTCATAGCATTAGTGTTCATCCATCAAATGAGACAAACATGGATTCTCGCAATAATCACCAATCTTTTTGCTATTGGGCACTGTAAACACATTCTCCACTTTGGGTTGCATGATGTTGATGCCTTAGTTTTGCATTAAAAACTTTTTTTCCACCACTTTCCTTAGAATCAAAGTTTTATTCTTCAAATGAGACAAACATGGATTCTTGAAATTATCACAAATATTTCTGTGATTAGGCACCATAAACACATTCTCCTTGTTGGGACATATGATATTGATGATTTGGTTTAGCATGAAACACTTTTTTTCCACTATTTTCCTTAGAATCAAAGCTCATTTGTGAAATGAGAGAAACATGGATTCTCATAATAATCATTAATCATTTTGTGATTTGGTGCCATAAACATGTTCTCCTCATGGGGATGCATGATGTTTATGCTTTGGCATTGCAAGAAATGTTCTTTTTTCCTCTATTTTCCTTAGAATAAAAGTTTATCTGCCAAATGAGACAAACATGGATTCTTGCTATAATCACCACTCTTTTTGTGATTAGGCACTATAAACATATTCTCCTCTCTGCGATGCATAATGTTGACACTTTGGTTTTGCATTAAAAACTTTTTTCCACCATTTTCCTTAGAATCAAAGTTTGTCCATCAAATGAGACAAACATGGATTCTCACAACATTCACAACTCTTTCAGTGATTAGGCACCATAAACGTGTTTCTCCTTATTGGGATACATGATATTGATGCTTTGGTTTTGCATGAATAGCTTTTCCTTCCATCATTTTTCTTAGAATTGAAGTTTATCCATCAAATAAGACAAACATGGATTCTCACAATAATCACCAATCCTTTTGTGATTGGGCACTATAAATGCATTCTTCACTTTTGGTTACATGATGTTAATGCCTTGGTTTTGCGTAAAAAGTTTTTTTTCTAGAATTTTCCTTAGAATCAATTTGTTTATCAAACTAGACAAACATGGATTCTAGCAATATTCACAAAGCTTTCTATGATTAGGTACCATGAACATGTTCTCCTTATTAGGATACATGATATTAATGATTTGGTTTTGCATGAAAAGCCTTTTTTTCTTTTATTTTCCTTAGAATCAAAGTTTATCCATCAAATAAGATAAACATGGATTCTTGCAATAATCACCAAGCTTTTTGTGATATGGCACTATAAATATATTCAACTATTTGGGATGCTTGATGTTAATGCTTTGGTTGTGCACTAAAAACTTTTTTCCACCATTATGAGACAAACATGGATTCTCACAATATTTGTAAATCATTCTGTGATTAGGCACCATTAACATGTTCTCCTCGTTGGGACAAACAATATTAATGTTTTGATTTCACATGAAAAGCTTTTCTTTCCATTATTTTTCCATAGAAGAAAAGTTCATCCATCAAATAAAATAAACATGGATTCTCGCAATAATCACCATTTTTTTTGTGATCGAGTATTATAAACACATTCTCTTTATGGGTTGCATGATGTTGATGCTTTGGTTTTACATTAAAACCTCATCCTTCCACCATTTGCCTTAGAATCAAAGTTTGTCCATCAAACGAGACAAACATGCATTCCCACAATATTCATAAATCTTTCTGTGATTATGAATCATACACATGTTTCTTCTCATTAGGATACAAGATATTGATGCTTTGGCTCTACACGAAAAACTTTTCCTTCCACCACTTTCCTTAGAATCAAAGTTCATCTGTCAAATGAGATGAACATGGATTCTTGCAAGAATCACCAATCTTTTTATGATTGGGCATATAAACACATTCTTCTAGTTAGGATTCTTGATGGTGATGCTTTGGTTTTGCATTAAAAACTTTTCTTTCAATAATTTTCCTTAGAATCAAAGTTTGTCCATCAAACAAGATAAACACGAATTCTCGCAATAATCACATTTTCTATGATTAGGCACCATAAACACGTTCCCTTCATTGAGATACACGATATTGATGCTTTGGTTTCGCATGAAAAGCTTTTCTTTCTGCCAATTTTCTTAGAATAAAAGTTCATTCGTAAATTAAGACAAAAATGGATTCTCATAATAATCACTAATCTTTTTATGATTGGGCATGATAAACACGTTCTCCTTATTCAGATACATGATGTTGACACTATGGCCTTGTAGGAAATCCTTTTTTTTTCCACCATTTTTCTTATAGTCAAAGTTTGTCCATTAAATGAGACAACCTTGGATACTCATAATAATCTTCAATCTTTTTGTGATTGTGCACCATAAATATGTTTTCCTTATTGAGATGCATGATATGATGCTTTGGTTTGCAAGAAAAGCTTTTCTTTCCACCATTTTCATTAGAATTAAAGTTCATCTGATAAATGCGACAAACATGGATTCTCACAATAAACAATAATCTTTTTGCTATTAGGCACTATAAACACATTCTCTACTTTGGGATGCATGATATTGATGCTTTGGTTTTGCACTAAATGATATGCCACATCATGGTTGGCCCAAGATAGAAGGCCTAAAAGAAGAGCAGTCAAGTATACAAGCCCAATCACACAATCAAGGGCTAAAAGTGTTAATTTGGTGTATTAAGTGCTCAATAAGGAAGATCCTTTAAGATTTTAGAAGTCTTCTTAAGTAAGAAAGTCAACAGCATCTAAATTAGGAAAGTTTTGGTTTGTAGATTATTACTTAATCTCTGAGGTTTTCAATTTTTTGAGAAATGTTTTAATTCTTTAGCTTGCAAGGAAATTAATTCCAGCAACTATTTTATTTTCTTTGTGAGCAAGCAATATCTTAATTAATTACTTAGGATTTAGATTCCTTTACTTGTAGACGCTTTTAGCCAATCCACTACTACCAATAAAGGACCTTATGCTTGTTTTTAGGACATTCAAAGTTGATCAATAAAGTAGCTAATTATTTTTAGTTCTTTTCACTTATCAAATTCTTCTTGGTGGTGAGTTTGTGAGACTTATCTTCCAGGTTTGTTATCCTTAAAAGTGGCATCAACCCTTGTATTGATTGTGGCAAGGATTCTTATCAATCAATCAAGGTTTATTCCTTCCATTCATCTAACTTTTAGATTCTAGATTTTTGTTTTCTTTTATTTTAGTTTTGAACCATTAGAGGTATATTTCCATTAAGTTCTATTATGATAAGGCTCATCACTATTGGTATTAGAGCTAAGGTTTTTAAGGTTTAGAGTTACACACACCATGTCAGAAGGTAGTGAGACCATATACCATAGAATTCGAGATTACACCAAGGAATGAGTTTTAAACAACCTCATCTTATAGGCCTTGAATGCAATAACAAAGAGCTTTATAGATGTATGGATCAACTTATGCGTATAGTGGAAAGATTGGTCGTGAATCAGCCATAAAACAATCAGCCACGATGACAAAGGGTTGATCATGATGAGGGTGATAAGTATGATGATCCGAGCATAGAAGATGAACCTAAAAAAGCACCCAGGCAACACTAGCAACCAAGAATTCCTGATAATTTCAAGATGAAGATTCCACCTTTTCATGGAACAGGCTCTCTTAAAGAGTACTTGAAGTGGGTACAATAGGTTGAAACGTTTTTGAGTGTTAAGAATACATCAAGGTTAACAAGGTAAAACTCGCAGCTCTAAAGTTTACTAATTATGCTAATCTACGGTGGGAGAATGTGAAAGCACAAAGAAGGCATGAAGGAGAAAATCCAGTCTCAACATGGAGGCTTATGAAGAGGTTTATGGAAAAGAGGTTTGTACTTTAATACTATAAGTAAGAATTATTCCTCAAGTTGCAAACTTTGCAAGAAAGAGCCCACTATGTTGAGGATTATGTGAAAGAGTTTGAGATGTTAATGATGTGATGTGATCTACAAGAGGCTCAAGAACAAACCATTGCAAGATTCATTAGTGGGATGCACAAAAAAATTGCAAATTCAATAGAGTTACAACCATATGCCATATTGGATGATGTGATTATGTTGGCTGTAAAGATTGAAAGGTAGCACAAGAGAGGCATATTTAGGGTAAGTAAACCTTACACCTCATCCTCTTCTTTATCTTATATCTCTAAAATGATCAAAAAACTTAAAGAAAAAAAAGATCCTACTAAGGTGACTGTGGTTAAAAAGGGAAAAAAATAAAAAATTCCTAACTTTTACTAAGAAGCCATGGCATCAAGTGTTTTAAGTGCCTCAAGCATTGACACATAGCTTCTCGATGTCCTAACAAGAAGGTAATGATCATTCATGAATTAGTTGAAGAAGTTGCTAGTGAAAATGAGTTAGATTCGGAAGTAAAAGTGGAGGAAGAGCAAATCGCACCTCCTAAGGAAGGAGAATTGCTTGTTGTTTATCATAATTGGCCGTGCAATCAAAGAAGAGGAGGAACAATAGGAAAATATCTTCCACACCCATTGCAACATTAATGGCAAGGTATGTGGTTTAATCATTGATGGTGGGATTTGCATTAATGTAGCCTTGACTGCATTGGTTAATAAACTAAACCTCACTACTAGGAAGCATCCATATCTTTATCATTTGCAATGGCTAAACAACAAGGAAGACCTAAGGGTTATAGAATAAATAGGTGCTATTTACCATAAAAAGGTACAAGAATGAAGTAACGTACAATGTGGTACCGATGAGTGCTAGCCATGTGTTGCTTAGAAGACTTTAGCAGTTTGGCTGAGAAGTTGTGCATCATGGGCATGCAAAATTATGTTTGTAAAGATAGTACACATGTGCTATTGACACCTCTCAGTCCTTCCCAAATAATACAAGACCAGTTGGCGATCAGTAAAGTAATGAAGGAAAACTTATTTGCCAACAAGTGGGAGGTAAAACATGCTCTAATATCCAATGAGATTGTTTACTTGTTGATAGTTAAAGAGATTTCAGGTAAAAGTGGAGCTGTCCATCTAAAATTGGATAAGATATTGGAAGAATTTTTTAATGTTTTCCTAGAAGAGCTTTTAGAGGAGTTACCATCGATCCATGGCATAAAGCACCAGATTGATCTAATACTTGGTTTGACCTTGCCTAATAGACCAACATATCAATGTAACTCGAAAAAAGCTAAAGAACTCCAATGGCAAGTAATGGAGTTGATGGAAAAGGGCTTTGTTAAAAAGTCCATGAGGTCCATGTGTAGTACCAGCCCTTTTGGTGTCCAACAAGGATGAATCAATGTGTATGTGTGTAGATAGCGATGCTATCAACAAGATTACAATCAAATACCATTATCCCATCCCGTAGCTTGATGACATGTTAGATAAGTTGCATGGTTCCTCTATCTTTTTGAAGATTGATCTCAAGAGTGGATACCATTAGATTCAAATAAAGTAAGTGACGAATTGAAAACAACCTTTAAGACTAAGTTTGGGTTGTATGAATAGATAGTCATGCCCTTTGGCTTGTCTAACACTCCTAGCACATTTATATGACTAACGAACCATGTTTTATGAAAATTCAGTGGTCATTTTGCTGTTGTTTATTTTGATGGCATACTTTCTACACTAGGAGCTTTAATGAACATATAGAGCATCTTAAAAAGGTGTTTAAAGTGCTTAGAGAAGAGAAGCTATTTACCAACCTTGAGAAGTGCACATTTTGCAAGGATCATCTAGTTTTTCTTGGGTATGTCATTTCCCAAAATGGAGTGGAGGTTGATGAAGAAAAGGTTAAAGCTATCAAAGAGTGGCCAATTCCCACTAATGTTGTTGAAGTTTGAAGTCTTCATGGCTTGGCATTTTTCTATAGACGTTTTGTGAAGAATTTCGACACCATTCTAGCTCCTTTAACTGAGTGCATGCAAAAGATAATGGAGTTTAAATGGACTGTAATAGCACAATGAAGTTTTAACTTGATTAAGGAAAAGTTAAGTTTGGCTCCCATACTAACATTACCTTATTTCTCTAAGATCTTTGAAGTGAAGTGTGATGCATCAAGAATTAGGGTTGGAGCTGTTCTTAAGCAAGATAGGCATCTCATTGCCTATTTTAATGGGAATTTGAGTGGTTCTCATCTTAACTACTTAACTTATGATAAAGAGTTCTATGCGCTGATTCAAGCATTGGAAACTTGGCAACATTACTTATTACCCAAGAAGTTCATGAGTCATACAGATTATGAGTCATTGAAACATTTGAAAGGGCAAAGTAAGCTTAATAAGAGACATGCCTAGTGGATAGAGTTCTTGGAGGTGTTTCTCTATGTAATCAAGTGCAAGAATGGGAATGTCAACAATGTAGCTGATGCATTTTCATAAAGGTATGCTCTAATCTCTATGTTTAATATAAGATTAATGGGGTTTAATTTGAATAGAATTGTACAAAGAGGACTCACACTTTGCAAAAAATTATGAAGAGTGCACGAAGGAAGCAAAAGAGGGTTATTTTTAGCATGATGGATTTCTCTTCAAGTCTAGCTGATTATGCATTCTTTTTTGTTCAATTTAAGAGCTTTTGGTGCGTGAAGCTTACGGTGGATGTCTTACTAGACACTTTGGAGAAAAAGACATTAAAAGCATTGAAAGCACACTTCTATTGGTGAACAATGAATCAAGATGTTCATAGAATGTAAAAAGATGTGTCACGTGTAAAAAGGCAAAAAGCAAGGAGATGGCATAAAGGTTATACAGGCCTTTGCCCATGCCTAAACATCCTTAGGAACATGTAAGCATGGAATTTTGTTTAGGTTTACCTAAGACATCATATGGAAAGGATTTGGTAATGGTCGTAGTGGATCACTTTTCAAAGATGTACACTTCATTCCATGCCATAGAACTGACGATGCAAGCCATGTAGCTTATTTTGTTCTTTAAGGAAATAGTTCGATTGCATGGGATTCCTAAGAGCATTTGATGGAGATCAACTTAAACAAACAACTATTTCCAATCATTATTTTGATCCTTTGCGAGGAATTAGAGGTCTAATGACTAGGGCAAAGACTAAATGCATGAAGCAAGCTTTGCAAAGATTAATCATGAAAATGCAAAGGATGTTGCTCAAGATAACATGGATGCATTGCCTAGATTTCTCACTTTTCTACATTTTATTGAGGTTGGAAAAGGTGAAGAATAAAGCTTGGAGCCCAATTCGTATGTCCAAGATGAATGAGGCCTAATTTGCATGTATTCATGGCCCTATAGTTTAGGATTTTATATTTTTGATTTTTTTGAATAAGAGTTTAACTTTTCAATTTTTAATTTGTTTAGATAATTCATAATCAATTTTTAATCTGACTTTTCAACTTTATCCTTATTGATTGGGGTTGTGTTTAGGATTTTAAGTTGTTTAGATAAGTCCTAATCAAATTAGGATAAGGAATATACATTTTCTTCTTAATTAGGGTTCTCCTTGTTTAGTTTGTGATTAGGCACCATAAACATGTTCTTCTCATTAGGATAAACGATATTGATCCTTTAGGTTAACATGAAAAGCTTTTCTGCCCATTGTTTTCCTTAGAATCAAAGTTTATCCATCAAATGAGACAAATGTGGATTCCCACAATAATCACCAATCTTTCTATAATTGGGCACCATAAACACGTTCTCCTCTTTGGATGCATGATTTTGATGCTTTGGTGTCACACAAAAAGATTTTTGTTCCACTATTTTCCTTTGAATCAAAGTTTGTCCATCAAAAGAGACAAATATGGATTCTGGAAAAACTTTGATTCTCGCAATAATCACTAATCTTTTTACGATTGGGCACCATAAACACATTCTCCTCACGAGATATATGATATTGATGCTTTCATGTCACATGAAAAGCTTTTCCTTCTACCATTTCCCTTAGAATCAAAATTTATCAAAGTTTATCCATCAAATGAGATAAACATGGATTTTTGCAATAAGTGTGACTGGGCACCATAAACACATTCTCCTTGTTAGGATACATGATATTGATGCTTTGGTTTTGCATGAAAAGCCTTTTTTTCCACCATTTTCCTTAGAATCAAAGTTTGTTCGTGAAATGAGACAAACATGGATTCTCGCAATAATCACTAATCATTTTTTGATTAGACACCATAAACACGTTCTCTTCATTATGATACATGGCATTGATACTTCGGTTTCACATGAAAAGCTTTTCCACCATTTTCTTTAGAATCAAAGTTTATCCATCCAATGAGAGAAACAAGGATTCTTGCAAGAATCACCAATCTTTTTGCATTTGGGTAACATTAAAATGGTCTGCTCATTGGGATACACGATATTGATGCTTTAGTTTTGCATAAAAAGGTTTCTATTCCACCATTTCTCTTAGAGTCAAAGTTTTTTTATGAAATATGGCAAACACAGATTCCCATAATAATCTTCAATCTTTTTGTCATTAGGCACCATAAACATATTCTCTTCATTGGTATACATGATATTGATGCTTGGTTTCACAGAAAAAGCTTTTCTGTCCACCAATTTTCTTAGAATCAAAGTTTATCCATCAAATGAGATAAACATGGATTCCCATAATATCACCAATCTTGAAGCGATTAGGCACCATAAGCACGTTATCCTCTTTGGATGCATAATATTTATGCTTTGTTGTCGCATGAAAAGTTTTTCTTTCCACCATTTCCTCAAAATCAAAGTTTGTCCACCAATTAAGACAAACGTGGATTCTCCCAAAAATCACCAATCTTTTTGCAATTGGGCACCATAAATAGATTCTCCTCATTGGGATGCATGATATTGAAGCATTGATTTTGCATGAAAAGCTTTTTCTCCTACCATTTTCCTTAGAATATCTAAGTCTATCTGTCAAATGAGATAAACATTGATTCTAGCAATAATCCCCAATCTTTTGGTGATTAGGCACCATAAACATGTTTTCCTTATCAGGATACATGACATTGATGCTTTGCTTTCACATGAAAAGCTTTCTTTTCCACCATTTTCCTTAGAATCAAAGCTTGTCATCAAAGGAGACAAACATGGATTCTCTCAATAATTAATAATCTTTTTGTGACTAGGCACTATAAACACATTCTCTTTGTTCGGATACATAATATTGATGCTTTGGTTTTGTGTGAATAAAATTTCTTTCCATAATTTTCCCTAGAATCAAAGTTTATCCGTGAAATGAGACAAACATGGATTCTCAAAATAATCACCAATCATTTTTTGATTGGGCACCATAAACACGCTCTCTTCACTGCAAAACATGATATTGATAATTTGGTTTCACATGGAAAGCTTTTCCATCATTATCCTTAGAATCAAAGTTTGTCAATCAAATGAGACAAACATGAATTCTTGTAGTAATCACCAATCTTTTTTCATTTAGGCACCATAAACACACTCTCCTTATTGGTATACATGACATTGATGCTTTCGTTTGGCATGAAAAGCCTTTCTTTACATAATTTTCCTTAAAATCAAAGTTTGTCTATCAAATGAGACAAATATCGATTCCCATAATAAAATTTTACAATTTGGCACTGTAAACATGTTCACCTCTTTGGGATACATGATATTAATGCTTTGGTATTGCATGAAAAGCTTTTTTTTCCACCATTTTCCTTAGATTCAAAGTTTGTCCATCAAATAAGAAAAATGTGGATTTTTGCTACAATCACCAATCTTTTTGTGATTGGGATCCATAAAAACATTCTCATTATTAGGATACATGATATGTATGCTTTCATTTTGCATGAAAAGCTTTTCTTTCTACCATTTTCCTTAGAGTTAAAGTTTGTCCATCAAATGAGACAAACAATGATTTTCAAAATAATCACTAACCTTTTGCTATTGGGTGCCATAAACATGCTCTCCTCATTAGGATACATGACATTGATGCTTGGTTTTGCATGAAAAGTTTTTCTCTCCACCATTTTCCATAGAATCAAAGTTTATCTATCAAATGAGACAAACATGGATTCTTGCAATAATCACTCATCTTTTTCCTATTGGGCACCATAAACATATTCTCTTTGTTGGGATACATGATATCGATGCTTTGGTTTCGCATGAAAACCCTTTCCTACCACCATTTTCCTTAGAATCAAAGTCTGTCTGTAAAATGACAAAAGGATGGATTCTCATAATAGTTTACAATCTTTTTGTGATAGGGCACCATAAATGTGTTCTCCTTATTAGGATAGATGATTTTGATGTTTCCTATGAAAAGCTTTTCTTTCCACCATTTTTCTTAGAATAAAAGTTCATCCATCAAATGAGATAAACATGGATTCTCCAAAAAACCATGAATCTTGTTGTGATTCAACACCACAAACATGTTTTCCTAATTAGGATACACACTATTGATGCTTTGGCTTTGCAAGAAATGGTTTTCTTTCCTTTATCTTTTGTAGAATAAAAGTTCATCCATCAAATGAGATCAACATGGATTCTAACAACAAGCACCAATCTTTTTGCAATTAGGCAACATAAACACGTTATACTAATTGGGATACATGCTACTGATGCTCTGGTTTTGCATCAAAGGCTTTTCCTTCTACCATTTTACATAGAAACAAAGTTTACCCTTGAAATAAGACAAACGTAGATTCTTGTGACAATCTTCAATATTTTTGTGATTGGGCACCATAAACATGTTCTCCTTATTGGGATACATGATATTGATGCTTTGGTTTTGCCTGAAAAGCTTTTCTTTTCACCATTTTCCTTAGAATCAAAGTTCATTTTCAAATGTGAAAAACATGGATTCTTGCAAGAATCACAAATCTTTTTATGATTGGGCAACATAAACATGTTCTACACATTAGGATGCATGATATTGATGCTTTGATTTTGCATGAAAAGCCTTTCCTTCCACCATTTTACTTAGAACCAATGTTTATCCATAAAATGAGACAAAATGTGGATTCTTGTAATAATCTTCAATTTTTTATGATTAGACACCATTAGCAGGTTCTCCTAATTGGGATATACAACATTGATGCTTTGGTTTCGTATGAATAGCTTTCATTTCCACTATTTTCCTTAGAATTAAAGTTCATCTGTTAAATGACACAAACATGGATTCACACACTAATCACTAATCTTTCTGTGATTGGGCATCATAAACATTTTCTTCTCTTTGGGATACTTGATATTGGCCCTTCGGTGTAGCATGAAAATCTTTTCTTTGCACCATTTCCCTTAGAATTAAGGTTTGTTCATCAAATGAGACAAATGTGGATTATCACAACAATCACCAATCTTTTTTCGATTGGGCACCATAAACATGTTCTCCTTATTTAGATACATGAGATTGATGCTTTCGTTTTGCGTGAAAAGCTTTCCTTTCTGCCATTTTCCTTAGAAACAAAGTTTATCCATCAAATGAGACAAATAGGAATTCTCGCAATAATCACCAATCCTTTTTAGACTTGGCACCATAACATGTTCTCCTCTTTGTTATACCTGATATTGGTGCTTTGGTGTCACATGAAAAACTTTTCTTTTCACCATTTTCCTTAAAATTAAAGTTTGTTCATCAAATGGGGCAAACATGGGTTATTGCAGCAATCAGCAATCTTTTTATGATTGGCACTACAAACATGTTTTACTCAGTAAGGTACATTATACTAGTGATTTGGTTTTGCATGGAAAGCTTTTCCTTCCACCATTTTCCTTAAAATGAAAGTTTATCTATTAAATGATACAAACATGGATTTCTCAAAATAATCTTCAATCCTCTCATGATTAGGCACCATAAACATGTTCTCCTTTGGGATAACATGGTATTGACATTTTGGTGTCGCATAAAAAGCTTTTCTTTCCATATTTTCCTTAGGGTCAAAGTTTGTCCATCAAATGAGACAAACATGGATTGTCGCAATTGTCACTAATCTATTTGCTTGGACACTATAAACATATTCTCTTTGTGGGGATACATGATATTGATGCTTTGGTTTTGCATGAAAAGCTTTCCTTTCCACCATTTTCCTTAAAATCAAAGTTTGTTTCCCAATGAGACAAACATGGATTCTCATAGGAATCACCAATCTTTTTGCAATTAGGCAAAATAAACATTTTCTACTCATTAGGTATATGATGTTGATGCTTTGGTTTTGCATGAAAAGCTTTTCATTCCACCATTTCACTTGGAAACAAATTTTATCCGTGAAATGAGGCAAACATAGATTCCTGTAAAATTCTTCAATCATTTTGTGATTGGGTACCATAAACATGTTCTCCTCATTGGGATACATGATATTGATGCTTTCATTTCACATGAAAAGCTTTTCTATCCACCATTTTTCTTAGAACCAAAGTTTATCCATCAACTAGGACAAACATGGATTCTTGCAATATTCACCAATATTTTTGCAATTGGCACCATAAACACGTTCTCCTCTTTGGGATGCATGATATTGATGCTTTGGTGTCACATAAAAGGCTTTTTTTTTCCACCATTTTCCTTGGAATCAAAGTTTGTCCATCAAAGGAGACAAATGTGGGTTCTTGTAGTAATCACCAATCTTTTTGCAATTGGACAACATAAGCACATTCTACTTATTAGGATACATGATATTTATGCTTTCGTGTTGTACAAAAAGCTTTTTATTCCACTCTTTTCCTTAGAATCAAAGTTTATCAAAGTTTGTCCATCAAATGAGATAAACATGGATTCTCGCAATAATCACCAATCTTTTTATGATCGAGCACCATAAACACATACTCCATGTTAGGATACACAATATTGATGCTTTGGTTTCAAATGAAAAGCCTTTCTTTATACCATTTTCCTTAAAATCAAAGTTCATCAATGAAATAAGACAAACATGGATTCTCACAATACTCAAAAATCATTTTTCGATTGGGCACCATAAACATATTCTTTTCATTGCCATATTGATACTTTGGTTTCACATGGAAAGCTTTTCCACCATTTTCCTTAGAATCAAAGTTCGCTCATAAAATGAGGCCAACATGCATTCTTGCAATAATCACTAATCCTTTTTTGAGTGGGCACCAAAAACTCATTCTCCTCATTGGGATACACGATATTGACACTTGGTTACGCATAAAAAGTTTTTCATTCCACCATTTCCTTAGAATTTAAGTTCGTCTGTCAAATGAGGCAAATGTAGATTCCCACAATAACAACCAATCTTTTTGTTATTAGGCTCCATAAACATGTTCTCCTCTTTGGTATGCATGATATTGATGCTTTGGTGTTACCTGAAAAGCTTTTCTTTCCACCATTTTCCTTAGAATCGAAGTTTGTCCATCAAATAGGACAAACATGGATACTTGCAATAATCACCAATCTTTTTGTGATTGTGCCCCATAGACACATTTTCCTTATTAAGATACATGATATCGATGCTTTTGTTTATCATGAAAAGCTTTTTCCACTATTTTCCTTAGAATCAAAGTTTGTCCATCAAATGAGACAAACATAGTTTCTCATAATAATCAACCATTGTCTTGCGACTGGGTGCCATTAACATGCTCTCCTCATTGGGATACATGACATTGATGCTTTGGTTTTGCATGAAAATCTTTTCTTTCCTCCATTTTCCTTAAAAGCAAAGTATGTCCATCAAATGAGACAAATATGGATTCTCACAATAATCATACATCTTTTTGTGATTAGGCAGCGTAAATATATTCTCCCCACTGGGGTATATGATATTGATGCATTGGTTTCACATGAAAACCCTTTATTTCCATCATTTTCCTTAGAAGTAAAGTTTGTCTACGAAATGAGAGAAGCATGGATTCTCATAATATTGTCTAATCCTTTTGTGATTGGATACTATGAACATGTTCTCCTCATTAGGATTAATGATTTTGATGCTTTGGTTTCACATGAAAAGCTACTCTTTCCACTATTTTCCTTAGAATCAAAGTTTGTCTATCAAATAAGGCAGACATGGATTCTCGTAAAAACTGTGATCTTTTTGTGATTGGACACTATAAACATGTTCTTTTTATTGGGATACACATTATTAATGCGTTGGCTTCGTAAGAAATGCTTTTCTTTCCTCTATTTTTTGTAGAATCAAAGTTTATCCTTCAAATGAGATAAACATGGGTTCTTGCAATAATCACCAATCATTTTGCAATTAGGCAAATAAACACATTTTTACTAATTGGGATACATGCTACTGATGCTCTAGTTTTGCATAAAAAGCTTTTTTACTTCTATTATTTTACATAGAATTAAAGTTCATTTATGAAATAAGACAAACATAGATTCTCGTGATAATCTTCAATCTTTTTGTGATTGGCACCATAAACATGTTTTCCTTTTCGCATGAAAAATTTTGCTTTCCACCATTTTCATTAGAATCAAAGTTTGTTTTCAAATGAGAAAAAACATGGATTCTCAAAAGAATCACCATTTTTTATGCAATTGGGCAACATAAACATGTTCTGCTCATTAGGATACACGATATTGATCTCTGGTTTTGCATGGAAAGCTTTTCATTCCATCATTTCATTTAAAATCAAAGTTCATCTATGAAATGAGGCAAACATTAGATTCTATTAATAATTTTCAATCTGATTAGGCATCATAAACATGTTCTCCTTGTTGCGATACATGATATTGATGCTTTGGTTCACATGAAAAGCCTTTTTGTCTACCATTCTTCTTACAATCAAAGTTTGTCTGTCAAATAAGACAAACATAGATTCCTACAATAATCACCAACTTTTTTGCAATTAGGCACCATAAACAAGTTCTTCTCTTTGGCACACATGATATTGACACTTTGGTGTTGTATGAATAGCTTTTCCTTCCACAATTTTCCTTAGAATCAAAGTTTGACCATTAAATGAGACAAATGGATATTCTCACAACAATCACCAATCTTCTTTTGATTGTGCACCATAAACACATTCTCCTCATTGGGATACATGATGCTTTAATTTTGCATGAAAAGCTTTTCTTTCTACCATTCTCCTTAGAACAATCATAGTGTGTCCATCAAATGAGACAAACATGGATTCTGGTAATATTCACCAATCTTTTTGTGACTGGGCACCATAAACATGTTCTTCTTGTTAGGATACACGATATCGATGCTTTAGTTTTGCACGAAAGCCTTTCTTCCCACCATTTTCCTTAAAATCAAAGTTCATCCATGAAATAAGATAAACATGGATTGTCACAATAATCACCAATCATTTTTTGATTGGGCACCATAAACACATTCTCTTCATTATGATATTTGATATTAATACTTTGGTTTCACATGGAAAGCTTTTCCACCATTTTCCTTAGAATCAAATGTTCATCCATCAAATGAGACAAACATGGATTCTTGCAATAATCACCAATCCTTTTTTAGATTGGGCATCATAAACACATTCTTATCATTGGGCTACATGATATTGATGTTTTGGTTGTACATGAAAAACTTTTCATTCCATCGTTTTCCTTAGAACTTAAGTTCATCCATCAAATGAGACAAACGTGGATTCCCACCATAATAACCAATCTCTTTGTGATTAGGCACCATAAACATGTTTTTCTCTTTCGAATGATATTGTTGCTTGAGTGTCGCATGAGAAGCTTTTTTTCAATATTTTCCTTAGAATCAAAGTTTGTCCATTAAATAAGACAAATATGGATTCTCGCAACAATCATCAATCTTTTTGTTCTTAGGCATCATAAACACATTCTCCTTATGGGATACATGACATTGATGCTTTCATTTTGCATGAAAAGCTTTTCTTGCCATAATTTTTAATGGAGATCAACTTGCATAAACAACAATTTCCACCCATTCTTCTGATCCTTTGTAATGAATTAGAGGTCTAATGACTAGGGCAAAGACTAAATGCATGAAGTAAGCTTTGCAAGGATTAATCATGGAAATGCACGCAAAGGATGTTGCTTAAGATGAATCAAATGCATTACCAAGATTTATCACTTTTCTACATTATATTAAGGCTGAAAAAGGTGAAGAATAAAGCCTGGAGCCCAATTTGCCTATATTCATGGCCCTATAGTTTAGGATTTAAGATTTTTTATTTTTCTTTTAGTAAGAATTTAACTTTTCAATTTTTAATTTGTTTAGATAATTCTTAATCATATTATGGTAAGGAGTAGACTTTATCTTTATTGATTAGGATTGTGTTTAGGATTTCAAGTTGTTTAGATAAGTTTTAGTCAGATTAGGATAAGGAATAGACTTTTCTTTATTGATTAGGATTTTCCTTGTTTAGTTAGGACTCTACAGATTTGACGCCTATATAAGGCTATTTCATTCATGTAATTTAGCAGCTTTAAATAGAAAAAATATCTTAAAGGTCTTTTCACTTTGTGAGAACTTCTTTGTTCTTTAAACAAGAACTCAAATTGATCTTATCAAGGTAACTTATGGCAATTAAGATTCTTATAACTTTGGTTCTAATCAGTAGGTTTGATTGGGTTCAAGTTCTCTTTGCTTGATTTTTAGGATGATCCTAAGGGTCTAATTCCATTAAATCGGGTTTTAGGTTGTGTTTTGATCCTAAGGTTCGTATTAATTTTCCTTAGAATCAAAGTTTGCCCACCAAATAAGACAAACGTGGATTTTCACAATAATCACCAATCCTTTTTCGATTAGGTGCTATAAAGATGCTCTCCTTATTAGGATACATGACATTAATGCTTTAGTTTTGTATGAAAAGCTTTTCTTTCCATCATTTACCTTAGAATCAAAGTTTGTCCATCAAATGAGACAAACAAGGATTCCTATAATAATCACCAATCTTTTTACGATTGGGCATTATACACATATTCTTCTTGTTAGGATACATGATACTGATGCTTTGGTTTTGCATGAAAACCCTTTCTTTCCACTATTTTCTTAGAATCAATGTTTGTTTATGAAATAAAAGAAGCATGGATTCCCAAAAGTATTTAATCTTTTTGTGTTTAGGTACCATAAACATGTTTTCCTAATTAGAATAGATGATATTGATGCTTTGTGATAAGCCTTATAAGAATAAAACTTAATGGAAATAAGTCTCTAATGGTTCAAAATGAAAATAAAAGAAAATAGAATCTGAAATCTAAAAGTTAGAATGATGGAAGGTATAAACCTTGATTGATTGATAAGAATTCCCACCATAACCAATACAAAGGTTGGATGCCACTTTTAGCGATATGAAACCTAAAAAATAAATCTCATAAACTCACCACCAAGAAGACTTAGATAAGAGAAAAGAACCAAAAATAATCAACTACTTTTTTGATAAACTTTGAATGTCTCATAAACAAGCACAAGGTCCCTTATTTATAGTATAGGATTTAGCCAAAGGCCTTTACAAGAAAGGAAACTGAATCCTAAATAATTAATTAAGGTATTGCTTGCTGACAAAGAAAGTAAAATAGTCAATGGAATTAATTTCCTTGCAAGCTAAGGAATTAAAACCTTCCTAGAAAAACATAAAGCCTTAGGAATTAAGTAATGATCTGTACACTAAAAATTTCCTAATTTGGATGCTATTGATTTTCTTGCTCAAGCAGACTTCTAAAATCTTCAATGATCTTCTTTACTGAGCACAAAATACACCAAGTTGACTCATTTAGCCCTTAATAGTGTGATTGGGCTTGTATACTCAAACTCCTCCTCCTTTGGGCCTGCTAACTTAGGCCAACCATGATGTCGCACATCATCTCCCCTTTGTTGAAAAAGATTTACCCTTAAATCTGCATCATCTCTATTATCCAAGGTGTCTTCCAAATAGGGTGGAAGATCTTGAGCACTGAATATAGTACTCACATTGTATTCTTTTAATAGGTTAAGCTTGTAAGTGTTATTATTTACCTTCTCAAGGACCCTAAAAAAACCATCAGCCCACGGTATCAGCTTAGACTTCTTTTTATTAGGGAACCTTTCCTTGTGAAGATAAATCCACATAAGATTTCCTAGTTTGAATAGAACTTGCTTTTTTCTTTTGTTTGTTGACCTTTCATAAGCTTTGTTCTTCTTCTCGATCTATTCTCTAACTTCCTTGTGCATATTTTTCACCATTTGAGCCTTCTTAGCTCTATCTATACAACTCCTTTCACTAATTGGTATTGATGCTAAATTAAGAGATGTAGTTGGGTTAAAACCATACACCACCTCAAAAAAGAGAACACTTAGTAGCACTGTGTACACTATGATTGTAAGCAAACTCTACATATGCCAAGCACTATCCCAATTCTTTAGGTTTTTGTTCACCATCGTCCTAAGCAAAGCTGAAAGTGTTCTATTCACCACCTCGATTTGCCCATCAGTTATGGATAACAGGCTGCGTTAAATAATAACTTGGTTTCGAGCTTTTTCCATAAAGTCTTCCACATATAGCTTAGAAACTTAGCATCAAGATCAGAAATAATGATCTTAGGAATCCTATGTAGTCCAACTATTTCCTTGAAGAACAAATTAGCTACATGGCTAGCATCGTCAGTTTTGTGGTATTGAATGAAGCGTGACATCTTTGAAAAATGATCCACTACAACCATTATCTAATCTTTTCCCCATGATGTCTTAGGTAAACCTAAAACAAAATCCATGCTTACATGTTCCCAGAGATGTTCAGGTATAGGTAAAGGCATCTATAACCCTTGTGCCATCTCTTTGCTCTTCATCTTTTTGCATGGGACATATCTTTTACAATTCTATTAACATCTTGATTCATTACTGGCCAATGGAAGTATGCTTCTAATGGTTCTAATGATTTCTTTTCACCAAAGTGTCCAACAAGACCTTTACTATGAGCTTCATGAACCAAAAGCTCTCGAATTAAACAAAAAGGAATGCATAATCAACTAGACATGAAAAAAAATCCTTCATGTAAAAATTAACCCTCTTTTGCTCCTTTCGTGCACTTTTCATAGATCTTTGCAAAGTACGAGTCCTCTTTGTACAATTCTATCATCAAATCAAACCCCATTAATTTTGTATTGAGCATTAAGATTAGTGCATACCTTCGAGAAAATGCATCAACTAAGATGTTCACATTCCCCTTCTTGTACTTGATTACATAGGGAAACGTCTCCAAGAACTCCATCCACTTGGCATGTCACCTATTTAGACTGCTTTGCCCCTTCAAATGTTTCAATGACTCATGATCTGTATGAATCACAAACTTCTTCAATAATAAGTAATGTTGCCAAGTTTCTAATGCCTGAATCAGTGCATAAAACTCCTTACCATAGGTTAAGTAGTTAAGATAAGAACCACGTAACTTTTCACTAAAATAGGTAATGGGACACCCATCTTGCTTAATAACAGCACTAATCCCAACTCCTAATGCATCATGCTCTACTTCAAAGGTCTTAGAGAAATCAAGTAATGCTAGTATGGGAGTCAAACTTAACTTCTCCCTAATCACGTCAAAACTTTGTTGTTCTACATCAGTCCACTTAAATTCTGTTTCCTTTTTCATGCACCTAATTAAAAGAGCTATAATAGAGCTAAAATTTTTCATAAAGCATCTATAAAAGGACACTAAGCCATGAGAACTATGAACTTTAGCAACATTAGTAGGAATAGCCACTCCTTAATAGCTTTAACCTTCTTTTGATAAACTTCCACTCTATTTTGGGAAATGACATAGCCAATAAAAACTAGACGATCTTTGCAAAAGGTGCACTTTTTAAGGTTAGCAAATAGCTTCTCTTCTCTAAGCATTTCAAACACCTTTATAAGATGCTCTATATGTTCATCAAAGCTCCTACTATAGACAAGTATGTCACCAAAATAAACAACAACAAATAACCAATGAATTTTTGTAAAACATGATTCATTAGTCGCATAAATGTACTAGAAGCATTGGACAAGCCAAAAGGCATGACTATCCATTTATGCAACCCAAACTTAGTCTTGAAAGCTGTTTTCTATTCATCACCTTTCTTTATTCGAATTTGATGGTATTCACTCTTGAGATCAATCTTCAAAAAGATAAAAGAGCCATGCAACTCATCCAACATGTCATCAAGATGTGGAATGGGATAACGATATTTAACTATAATCTTGTTAATAGCTCAGCTATCTACGCACATACACATAGATCCATCCTTCTTGGGCACCAAAAGAGTTGGAATTGCATATGGACTCATGGACTCTTTAACAAAGCCCTTCTCCATCAACTCCATTATTTGCCATTTGAGCTCCTTAGCTTCTTCTGGGTAGCATCGATATGCTAGTCTGTTGGGCAAAGTTGAACTAGGTATGAGATCAATTTGATGCTCTATTCTATGAAATAATGGTAACTCTTTGGGAAGTTCTCCCGAGAAAACATCTAAAAGTTCCTTCAATATCTTATCTAATTTTGGATGGATAGCTCTACCTTCCTCTGAAATCTCTTTCACTATCAATAAGTAAACAATTTCATTGGATATTAGAGCATGTTTTACCTCCCTATTGTTGGCAAATAAGCTTTGTTTCATTACTTTTGAAAGTGTAAACTGGTCTTCCATTACTTGGGAAGGACTAAGTAGTGTTAATAGCACACGTTTGCAATCCTTAGAAACATTTGCATGCCCATCATGCAGAATGTCTCGATCAAACAGCCAAGGTCTTCCAAGAAGCATATGGCTAGCATTCATTGGTACCAGATCATACATTACTTCATCCTTGTACCTTTTTATAGTAAATGGCACCCTCACTTGTTCTGTAACCCTTAAGTCTCCCTCATTGTTTAGCCATTGCAAATGTTAAGGATGTGGATGCTTACTAGTAGTGAGGTTTAATTTATTAACCAATGTAGTAGAGGCTACATTAGTGCAACTCCTTTCATTAATGATTAAACCATATACCTTGCCATTAATGTTGCAATGGGTGTGAAAGATATTCTCTTGCTATTCCTCTTCTTTCTTTGATTATATGGACAAATTGTGTCGAATAACAAGCAATTCTCCTTCTTCAGGAGGTGCGACTTGCTTTTCTTCCACTTTTTTTTTCAGATCTAATTCATATTCACTAATAATGTTTTTTTTACTAATTCTTGAACGATCATTACCTTATTGTTAGGATATTGAAAAGCTATGTGTCCAAGCCTAAGGCACTTAAAACACTTGATGTCATGGCTTCTTGTTAACAGTTGGGAATTTTCAACTTTCTTTTTCCCTTTTTCAACCATGGTCACCTTAGTAGGATCCTTCTTTTCTTTAGGTTTTGTGATCATTTTGGAGATATAAGATGAAGAAGAATACGAGGTGTAAGGCTTATTTACCTTAGACGAGCCTCTCTTGCATTGCCTTTCAATCTTCACAGCCAATGTAATCATGTCATCCAATGTAGAATATGGTTGTAACTCCACTAAATTTGCAATCTCTTTATGCAACCTACTAATGAATCTTGCAATGGTTTGTTCTTGAGCCTTTTGTAGATTACACCACATTATTAACATCTCAAACTCTTTCACATAATTCTTAACACAATAGGCTCATTGTTGCAAAGTTTACAACTTGAGGAATAGCTTTTGCTTATAGTATTGAGGTACAAACCTTTTTTCCATAAGCTTTTTCATAAGTTTCCATGTCAAGACTGGATTTTCTCTTTCATGCCTTCTTTATGCTTAAGATTCTCCCACCACAGATCAGCATAATTAGTAAACTTTATAGCTGCGAGTTTTACCTATTTAGCCTTGATGTATTCTTGACACTCAAAGACTTTTTCAACATATTGTACCCCACTCTAAGTACTCTTTGGGATAGCTTGTTCCATGAAAAGGTGGAATCTTTATCTTGATATTATTAGAGGTTTTGGCTACCAACATTGCCTTGGTGCTTCTTCAAGTTCATCCTCTATGCCTTGATCGTCATGCTCATCAACTTTATCATGATCAACCTTTCATCATAGCAGCTGATTATTTTATGGCTGATTCATGACCAATCTTTCCACCACATGCATAAGCTGATCCAAGTGTGTACGAAGCTTTTTTTTTATTACATTTAGGGGCTATAAGACAAGCTTGTTCAAAACTTATTCCTTGGTGCAATCTTAAATTTGGTGGTGTATAGGTCTCGCTACCTTCTAACATGGTGTTTATCACTCTAAAACCCTAAAAACCTTATCTCTGATACCAATAATGATGAGCCTTATAAGAATTAAACTCAATGAAAATAAGTCTCTAATGGTTTAAAATGAAAATAGAAGAAAATAAAATCTAAAATCTAAAAGTTAGAAGGATGGAAAGAATAACCCTTGATTGATTGATAAGAATTCTCACCACGATCAATACAAAGGTTGGATGCCACTTTTAAGGATAAGAAACCTAAAAAATAAGTCTCACAAACTCACCCCCAAGAAGACTTGGATAAGAGAAAAGAACTGAAAATAATTAGCTACTTTATTGATCAACTTTGAATGTCTCACAAACAAGCATAAGGTCCTCTATTTACAGTAAAGGATTTGGCTAAAGGCCTTTACAAGAAAGGAAACTGAATCCTAAATAATTAATTAAGGTATTGCTTCTTGATAAAGAAAGTAAAATAGTTAATGGAATTAATTTCCTTGCAAGCTAAGGAATTAAAACCTTCCTAAAAAAACATAAAGCCTTGGGAATTAAGTAATGATTTGTACACAAAAAATTTCCTAATTTGAATGCTGCAACTTTCTTGCTCAAGAAGACTTCTAAGATCTTCAAGAATCTTCTTTACTGAGCACATAATGCACTAAGTTGACTTATTTAGCCCTTGATCATGTGATTGGGCCTGTATCATCAAACTCATCCTTTTTGGGCTTCCTAACTTAGAACAACCATGATGTGGCACATCACTTTGGTTGCCACCATTTCCTTAGAATCAAAGTTAATCCATCAAATGAGATAAATGTGGATTCTTGTAATAACCACAAATCTTTTTTCCATTAGACACCATAAACATGTTCTCCTTATTGGGATCACATTATTGATGCTTTGGCTTTGAAACAAATTTTTTTTCCTTCATTTTTTGTAGAATCAAAGTTTATCTGTTGAATGAGATAAACATGGATTCTCGCAATAATCACCAATCTTTTTACAATTGAGCAAAATAAACACATTCTACTAATTGGGATACACACCATTGATGCTCTAGTTTTGCATGAAAAGATTTTCCTTCCACTATTTTACATAAAATCAAAGTTCATCCATGAAATAAGACAAGCATAGATTCGTGTGATAATCTTCAATCTTTCTGTGATCGAGCACTATAAACATGTTCTCTCTATTTGGATACATAATATTAATGCTTTGATTTCTCATGAAAAGCCTTTTTTTCAACCATTTTCCTTAGAATCAAACTTTATCTGTGAAAGGGGAGAAACATGGATTCTTATAATAATTTCCAATCTTTTGTGATTGGGTACCTTAAACAAGTTTTCCTCTTTGGGATACATGATATTGGTGCTTTGGTTTCACGTGAAAAGCTTTTCCTTTGACCAAGTTCCTTAAGATCAAAGTTCATCTATCAAATGAGACAAACATGGATTCTCAAAACAATCACCAATCTTTTTGAGATTGGGCATCACAAACACGTTCTTCTTATTGGGATACAAGATATTAATGCTTTTATTTCACATGAAAAGCTTTTCTTTCTAGCATTTTCTCTAGAATCGATGTCTGTCTACCATAAACACATTCTCCTCATTAGGATGCACGATATTGACATCTTGATTTTGCAAGAATAGCGTTCCCTTTGACCATTTTTTGTAGAATCAAAGCTCATCCATCAAATATGACAAACATGGAGTGCAGTAATAATCATCAATCTTTTTACGATTACGCACCAAAAAGATGTTCTCTTCCTTGGGGTATAGATATTGATGCTTTGCTTTCGTATGAAAAAAACTTTCTTTCCACCATTTTCTTTAGAATCAAAATCCATCAAATAAGGAAAACATGGATTCCTATAATAATCACTAATATTTTAGTGATTGAGCACTGTAAACACATTCGTCTTATCGAGATACACTATATTGATCCTTAGGTTTCACACAAAAAGATTTTTCTTTGCACCATTATCCTTAGAATCAAAGTTCATCCATCAAATGAGACAAACTTGGATTCTCGCACTAATCACCAATCTTTTTATGATTGGGCACCATAAACACGTTCTCCTTAATGGAATACAAGATATTGATGCCTTAGTTTTGGATGAAAGACCTTTCTTTCCATTATTTTCTTATAATCAAAGTTTGCCCATCAAATGAGACAAACATTGATTCTCGCAATTATCAACAATCTTTTTGTGTTTGGGCACCATAAACACATTCTCCTTATTAGGATACACTATATTTATGCTTTTGTTTTGCAAACAAGGATTCTCATATTAATCTTCAATTTTTTTGTGATTGGGCATCGTAGACATGTTATCCTCTTTAGGATATACGATATTGATGCTTTGCTTTTGCGGCAAAAGCTTTTCTCTCCACCATTTCCTTAAAATCAAAGTTCATCCATAAAATGAGATAAACATGGATTCCCATAATAATCTTAAATCATTTTGTGATTGGGCACCATAAACATGTTCTCCTCATTGGGGTACCTAATATTGATATTTTGGTTGTGCATGGAAAGCTTTTCTTTCCACCATTTTCTTTAGAATCAAAGTTTGGCCATCCAATGAGACAAACATGGATTCTTGTAATAATTTTCAATTTTTTATGATTGGGTGCCATAAACATGTTCTCCTCATTAGAATATATGATACTAACGCTTTGGTTTTGCATGAAAAGCTTTTCCTTTGACCATTTTTCTTAGAATCAAAGTTCATGTGTGAAATGAAATAAACATGGATTCCCGGAATAGCAACAAATCCTTTTGTGATTAAGCACTATAAACATGTTCTCCACATCGAGATACAGGATGTTGATGCTTTGGTTTTGCATGAAAAGCTTTTTTTTCCATGGTTTTTCATAATGAATCAAAGATTGGCCATCAAATGAGACAAATATGAATTCTCATAATAATCTTCATTCTTTTTATGACTAGGTGCCATAAACAAGTTTTCCATATTGGGATGCATTATATAAATGCCTTGGTTTTGCAAGAAAAGCTTGTTTCCCACCATTTTTATGGAATCAAAGTTCATCCATCAAAAGAGACAAACATGGATTCTCGTAATAGTCTCTATTCTTTTTGTGACTAGGTACCATAAACACGTTCTGCACGTTAGGATACATGATATAGATGCAATGGTTTCATAAGAAAAGCTTTTCTTTCCAAAATTTTCCTTAGAATCAAAGTTTGTCTGCCAAATTAGACAAAAATGGATTCTAGCAATAACCATAAATCTTTTTACGATTAAGCACTGTAACCACGTTCTTCTTATCGAGGTACATGATATAGATGTTTTGATTTTGCATGAAAATCTTTTCTTTCCACTATTTTTTGTAGAATCAAAGTTAGGCCATCAAATGAGACAAACATGAATTCTTATAATAACCTCCATTCGTTTTATAATTGATGCCATAAACAAGTGCTCCATATTAGGGTACATGATATTGGTGTGTTTATTTTGCATGAAAAGCTTTTCCTCCCACCATTTTCCTTAGAATGAAAGTTCATCCGTGAAATGAGACAAACATGGATTCTCCTAATAATCTTCAATCTTTTCATGATTGGGCATCATAAATATTCATTAGGATACATGATATTAATGTTTTAGTTTTGTATGAAAAACTTTTCTTCCCACTGTTTTTAGTAGAATCAAAGTTCATCCGTCAAATGAGACAAACATGGATTCTCGCAATAATCACCAATCTTTTTGCGATTGGGTACTATAAACACATTTTCCTCTTTACGATACATGATATTGATGTTTTGGGGTTGCATGAAAAGCTTTTCTTCCCACCATTTTCCTTTGAATCAAAGTTTATCCATCGAATGAGACAAACATGGATTCTCATAATAATCACAAATCTTTTTGCAATTGGGCATTATAAACACGTTCTCTACATTGGGATACACGATGTTGATGCTTTGGTTTATTGTAAAGAGCCTTTCTTTTCACCATTTTCCTTATAATCAAAATCCATCTATCAAATGAGGCATACATGGATTCCTACAATAATCACCAATCTTTCTGTGATTTGGCACCATAAACACGTTTTTCTCCTCGAGATACACAATATTGATGCTTTGGTGTTGCATGAAAAGCTTTCTTTTAAACCATTATCCTTAGAATCAAAGTTCATCCATTAAATAGACAAACTTAGATTCTCACAATAATCACCAATCCTTTTGTGATTGGGTACCATAAACATATTCTCCTCCTTGGGATACACAATATTGAAACTTTATTTTTGCATGGAAAGCTTTTTTTTCCACTATTTTTCATAGAATCAAGGTTTGCCCATCAAATGAGACAAACATGGATTCTCGCAATTATCACCAATCTTTTTGTGACTGGCCACCATAAACATATTCTCCTTGTTGGGATACACCATATTTATGCTTTTGTTTTCCAAGAAAAGCTTTTTTTTCACCATTTTCCTTAGAATCAAAGTTTACTAGTGAAATGAGGCAAACAAGGATTCCCATAACAATCTTGAATGTTTTTGTGATTAGGCACCATAGACATGTTCTCCTCATTGGGATAAACAATATTGATGCTTTGGTTTCTCAAGAAAAGCTTTTCTTTTCACCATTTTCTTTAGAATCAAAGTTCATCGTTGAAATGTGATAAACATGGATTCCTATAATAATCTCCAATCTTTTTGTGATTGGGCACCATAAACATTTTCTCCTCATTAGGATATCTAATTTTGATGCTTTGGTTGCGCATGAAAAGCTTTTCTTTTCACCTTTTCTCTCAGAATCAAAGTTCATTCATCAAATAAGACAAACATGGATTCTCACAACAACCACCAATCTTTTTGCGATTGGACATGATAAATATGTTTTTTTCATTAGGATACATTATATTGATGCATTCATTTTGCATGAAAAGCTCTTGTTTCAACCATTATCCTTACAATAAAGTTCATTTGTGAAATAAGACAAACATGGATTCTCTTAATAATCTTTAATTTTTTTGTGATTAGGTACACGAAATATGATTTCCTTGTTGGGATAAATGATATTGATGCTTTGGTTTCACATGAAAAGCTTTTCTTTCTACCATTTTCCTTTGAATCAAAGTCCATCCATCAAATGAGACAGTGGATTCTAGCAATAATCACAAATCTTTTTATGATTAGGCACTATAAACACATTTTTCATATTGGGATACACGATGTGGATGTTTTGTTTTTGCATGAAAAGCTTTTCTTTCCACCATTTTCTGTAGAACCAAAGTTCAACCATCAAATGAGACAAATATGGTTCTCATAATAATCTCTATTTTTTTATGATCGGGTGCCATAAACAAGTTCTCCACATTGGGATACATTATATAGATGCTTTGGTTTCTCAAGAAAAGCTTCTTTCCCATCATTTTTTATGGAATCTAAGTTCATCCGTCAAAAGAGACAAACATGGATTCTTGTAATAATCTCTATTCTTTTTGTGACTAGGCACTATAAACACGTTCTGCGCACATGATATAGATGCTTTGGTTTTGTAAGAAAAGCGTTTTTTTTTCCACCATTTTTTGTAGAATCAAATTCATCTATTAAATGAGACAAACATTGATCCTTGCAATAATCACGAATCCTTTTGTGATTAGGCACTATAATCACGTTCTCCTTATAGGGATACATGATATAGATGTTTTTGTTTTGCATGAAAAGCTTTTTTTTTCCACTATTTTTTGTAGAATCAATGTTTGGCCATCAACTGAGACAAACATGAATTCTCATAATAATCTCCATTATTTTTATAATTGGTGCCATAAACAAGTTCTCCACATTGGGATACATGATATTAATGCTTTGATTTTGCAAGAATAGCTTTTGTTTCCACCATTTTCTGGGGAATCAAAGTTCATTTGTCAAATGAGACAGACATGGATTCTCACAATAATCACCAATCCTTTTGGGATTAGGAAACATAAATACGTTTTACTCATTAGGGTAAATGATATTGGTGATTTGGTTTTGCTTGAAAAGCTTTCCCTTCCACCATTTTTCTGAGAATAAAAGTTTATTCATGAAATAAGATAAACATGGATTCTCTGAATAATCTTCAGTCTTCTTGTGATTGGGCACCATAAACATGTTCTCCTCATTAGTATACATGATATTGATTTTTTGGTTTCGCATGAGAAACTTTTATTTCCACCAATTTCAATAGAATCAAAGTCATCTGTCAAATGAGACAAACAAGGATTGTTGCAATAATCACCAATCTTTTTTCAATTGGGTACAAGAAACATATTTTCCTCTTTTGAATACATGACATTGAAGCTTTGGTGTTCATGAAAAGCTTTTCTTTCCACTATTTTCCTTAGAATCAAAGTTTGTCTATCAAATGAGACAGACACGAACTCCCACAATAATCACCAATTTTTTGTGATTGGGCACCATAAACACAATCTCCTTTTTGGGATAAATGATATTGATGCTTTGGTCACACATGAAAATATTTTTTCCACTGTTTTCTTTGGAATGAAAATTTGTCCATCAAATGAGACAAATGTGGGTTCTCGCTCTAGTCACCAATCCTTTTGCGATTGGGCACCATAAAGACGTTCTCCTTATTGGGATACATGATATTGATGCTTTCATTTCGCAAGAAAAGTTTTTCTTTCCACTATGTTCCTTATAATCAAAGTTTGTCTATAAAATGAGATAAACATGGATTCTCACAATAATCACCATTCATTTTGCGATTAGGCACCATAAACACGTTGTCCTCATCAAGATACATGGCATTGATGCTTCGGTTTCACATGAAAACCTTTTTTTCCACCATATTCCTTAGAATAAAAGTTTATCCATCAAATGAGACAAATGTGAATTCTTGAAATAATCACCAATCATTTCTCAATTGGATGTCATAAACACGTTCTCTTCATCGCAATACATGATACTGATGGTTTCGTTTCACATGAAAAGCTTTTTTGCCATTTTACTTAGAATCAAAGTTCGTCCATCGATATGAGACAAACTTGGATTCTCGCAACAATTGCCAATCTTTTTATGATTGGACACCATAGCATGTTCTCCTTATTTTCCATAACATGATACTATTTTCCATAGTCGATGCATTTTTAACTTGTCCACCATTGATCCAAAGCTCGATTTTAACTTATTTTTGCACCAGAAAAGATCAAAACCCGTATTAAATTATGAATTTGGACTTATGAATTAATCAAAACAATCTTTGAAGTCTAAATTGGATCATAAAGGGTCAATGTCATATGATCACCCTACTCCTCCCTTAGTTGTTGACAAAGATCATTATTAGCCACCCTACTCGCTAGTATCTGATTTTAGCAATCAAACTAACCACCCTATGTCCATCACATTGGCAGTAAATTGCTTTCTATAGCCACCCTATAGCCATTAGCTGTCACAACTTTGTCCCCTTGAGAAATGACCAAAACCACCTCCAATTTAGCTCGAAAGTGCTAGTATAAATAGGTCATTAATATCTCAGTAGGAAAAAAAGTTTTTTCTAGCTTATTTTAGCTCTCCTAACTCATTCACACATAAAAAAATGGTATCTTGTAGCCCTTCACTAAGCATCCAAAAATAGCCTCAAAACACTCACTCCCAGCCACTATACACTCTGAAAAATCATCCTCACCCATACCAAAACTGAAATCTTTCTTTTTCTCTCATTTCTTTCTAATTAACAACAAGAAAAAGAGGGGAATTCAAGCCATCTCTGCTGCTCAAACCACTTAACCAAAAATTGAAGCTTTATTAGTATAACTTCCTACTTAATCACTTCCATTTTTTGGTTTTTAGCATCTTTATCATTTAGTGAGCCTTTCATGCTTCCATCACCCTTTTAGGATTCTCATGTGTTATTCTGGCTTTTGGTTGCGGTAGCTTTGGATTTGGATGTCTTGATGCCCCTTTTGATGTGCAAAGTGTCTTATTTCATCCTCATTATTTTTGATAGCTCTTGTTCATGCATTTTATGCCATATCCATGCATCATGTTATGTTTAATCCATGCATAAATCCTTAACCTAGCATGTTTCAAGCATATTTATACGTTAAGTTGCATTTTGTCATAAATCATTGTCATTTTCAGCATGCTTCACTTCATGAGATGTGTGCATAACACTTTCTTTGTCAAGACCATTGGTAAAGTTAGCATCCTAATTCATGTTATGTGCCATCCCCTTGTATGTTCATTGTCTTCTTCTTATCTAAGTGCATGTTTGATGGCTGTCAAAAACTGATTTTCAAAATCTCCCTAAGCCAAGCATGTAAACTCAACCAATAAGGATTAACATGAACTTAGTACTATTCTTAAATTTAGCAAAAAATCTTAGGAAAAATTAAGTTTTCCAAATCTGGAATCCTAATTAAACGAGCTCAAAACTTCTGATTTTCCAACGAAAATGGCCCCGCACTTGTTCCTAAAATGTTTGTGCCTTGTTTTTAAGTCAAAACCTTGAGTGGTATGATCAACGGGCTATTTCATCATCCTAAACTACTGTGGGGCTGTGCAAATGAGTTCGTGACGCGCATGCCACTTTTTCCCTTCAGTCATGGACGTTCAAATGTCAATGACTCGAGTTGGACCCAAAAAACACAAAGAAATATAAAAAAATATCCCCTACTTTGCTTTGTCCCCTTCTGGTAGCACAACTGTTGCAAATTAAAAAATTCGTTTAAAATCCAAAATGCTTTTTCATGAATTTTTTGATATTTTTCCCTCAAAGTGTGTCAAATTATGTTTAAAATGATGTCTTATTCACCCTCAGATCATTCCAGACAAGGGAATTATGACTTTTTTCAAATCTAAACTTCTAGAACCCTAAGAATCAACAACATGTATCCTGATTGGCTATTCAGACCCACTAAATGATTTTTCCAAATCCTTTAAACATTTTTCCTAAAAGATTCATGAAATTCCCTTTTTAGAAAGGTATCATTTGTAATTTTTTTATACCAAATGAGTCTGGGGTGATTTTTCAAATTTTGACACATTCTATCCCTCGTATGCTCTGCCAGCAGTATAATTAATCCAAACTTGAAAATTTATTCCCCTGGAAAGTGATTTTTTGGGATACTGGGAATATTTTTAGATTACCCTCATCGAGTTACCTTTTTAATGGTATCTTGTTCACTCTTTAAAATTAAATCAATTTAGAATAAATTCAAAAGTGGGATAGCGTGATGCTATCCCCCTATTTTTGGTTATGGTCAAAATTGAGTTATTTTCTTGAGCTTCATCTTGAGACATCCGAATGTCACCATATCACCCTGATTAGCCTTGAAAACATGCTTTTGACCTCCCATAGGCTTGCATCAAGGCATAAATTTTTTTTACTTCTTTACAATCCCCATTTACAATAATTTTTTTTATGAAAAAGCGTCAAAATACTCACTCATTTTCTAAATCACAAAGTTTTATCAACTTAAGTTTTCCAACTTGACTCCTTTAAAGAGTGTCAGACATGTCACTTTTAGGGATACTCTAACCTTGACCTTTCGAGAGGATACTTCAACCCACTTTTTCAAAATTGTTAATATTTTAAAATCTTCCTTTGTCAAAATTATTCGTCATCCTCGGGGATACTCCAACTCTATCTTCCTAAAGGGATACTCTAACCATGTCTTTTAACTATAATTAAATTTTTCTTCTTCCTGGATTTCCATGAATGTATCAAGAGTCAAGCCCATTTTTATTTTTTTTAAAAAACCTTCATTCAATCAAGGAACCCATATCCGTCTTAAAAATTATCGATTTGGTTATTCCCAAATAATCGATGCCAATTGCGAGATAAATTCCAATAGTTCATCCCTTCTTTTTTTCATTACATTGAATAGTTCATGTTACATTACTTTATTATTTGCCTTACTAATGTGATTTCTTTGTGATGGTTATTCGTATTCATAGTTTCAAATCATTTCAAGTAAAATTAAAAGTGATGTTCTGCGTGGGTATCTCTCCAATGCCTAATATGGAATATTCCACTTTTAAAGTAAACTTTAGAGGTCATTTTTATTAAAAATTTCTATATTCTCCATTTATTCAGGGCTATATGAGATTAAATCTTTTCATCAAAACCTAGATTTGTATTTCTGTAAAATTCATGCATTAAAAGA
>JBBYHK010089188.1:23759-37341 GCA_038382065.1 Adansonia grandidieri | reverse complement strand
TCCAACCACCCAAAGAGAGATAGATAACCTCAACAGCTCTACAACAAGGTATTATATTTTTAAACTTTAAGTTCTGGCCAATTACATGTAATTACATGCCCATGTTTTTTATTTTCTTGATTTAGTATGACATTAAGCCTCCGACTTATACTGTTTTGGTGCTTCAAACCCTTTTCAAAGTTCTTCAAGGCCTTTTTACACCCATTGCATAACACAAGGTGGAAGAATGATATAATCATTATCAAGAAACAACAGCATGTAATTAGTACCATCATCATTGCCTAGACCACAAGTTTCTATTTTACGACAATTGTTACATTATAAAAGCAGTAGCCTAAATTTCAATAATTCAAAAACTTTTTCAACTAAAAATCAAATCATCCAATAATTATTTGTATTGGACATACATGTAAAACCACAGACCAGAAACTATATAGCGGCAAAAGAAAAACATACCCGTAACTAATATTCGGTGGTAGAGATATCTTTTCAATAGTCATTGCAATTTCAACCTCTCTTGACCTTCATATTCCTAATAAAATGACACCAGATAATATAAACAGGAAGATATAGAAAGGAAACCTTTAAGAAATATCTTAATATAATAGACTAATAGAAATAAGGTATACTGAAACTAGGGTATACATTGGAGAAAAATAAAGCATGAGGTAGCAAAAGGACGCATAGCTTGCCTTCAGATCAAAAGCAAACTTCTTTTGCCCAAAGTTGACATGAACCCTGCATATTTTGAAATAAAGAACTTATTAGAACAACTCAAAATCATTACCACTTAAACAATAACTTGCATAGTGACAAAAATGTGCAATAATTATCAATGCAAGTGGTAAGGAAAAATAAAAGAAGCAAATAAGATATATCATAACTGCATTTTAAGTGCTTTTGACAATGAAGGCACTGATCACCCATCACCAGAAAAGACAACCTACTAGCACATGTTGAACGAGAAGAGTTCATTTGATTTTTAAAACTAATAGAATAATTACAAGCATCATTTTCCTATAAAGATCAAAATCATAACACATATAATTCTACCACTTTTAGGTTAATAACAAAATTTTCCCTTTGATGTAGCCTAATTATAACATTCCCCAAGATTTTGAAATATACATGCCCCTCAAGAATCATTTTTGGTAGCCATCAACTTCCTAAACCTTGAGCAAGTATCAAGTGGAAGTCTGCATTTTGGAAAAACTTTAAAGAAGATTGCAATTATGCAGGGCTTTTAGCAATTGACATTATCAATTTATATTCCAACCATCTTTTACAGCGTTTCGTAAAAACTCAGTGCTCTTGTTAGCAATTATGCAGGGCTTTTACATCTTTTAAGCTATCGAAACTACTGCTCTTCCCGTTATTGATTTGGCCATTGTTGCTGTCGCTGGAGTTCATTTTTGTTAAAGCCTAAGAAAAAGGAATCCCTAAAATTTAGTTTCAAATGATCCTTTGATTTTGGGTTTTTTTTTTTTTTTTTCATTTTTTGGTAAAGTTTTTTAAAGTTTCAGTCTGGCTTTGATTGAGAAGATGGATTTTCGGATGGAAAAATATAGGGGATTTATTTCCATTTTTCCTTTTATTTTCATATTTCATTTTGCCTTTGCTTTTAGGGATAGAAAAAGATGATTTTTTTTCTGTTTTATATTTCTTTACATTACTTCTTTAAAATAATCATTGGATGAAATTATAATTACATATAGTTATAGGTTAGTTTCAGAGGCATTTCGTAGGCAAAAAGTGGTCTAAAAATAATTTATATTTTTATTGAAATTTGAATCTGGCAAGATTTAAAAGTTTAAATTACAGTTCATAAATAATAAAGTATTTAAAAATATATTTTTAGTTATATTTATATATTTTTATGATTAAATTTAAATAAAATATTTTTATTATTAAATAATAATTCGGATCAAGTCATACTGGCTCAAGATAGATAGAATCATATTTAAGACTCGGTCCTTGAGAGTCAAGCAAGATGGGTAGTATGACCTTTCAACTGGCCTAATCAGATTGCGATCTGAATCTTTTTTTCTTCCATTATTTAAATTTGGTTTGGATAGGTTTCATAAGTTTATGTTATTATTAAAAATATCAAAAATTTTAAAAATATATATTTTTACTAATATTTATAGATTTTATAATTATTTGACTCGAATTGAAAAACTCTTTGTTTCAAGCTAGTCCAGTTCGAGTCGAGACGAGTCGATAACTCAATGGTTGGATGTACTTATTTGTAGTATATCATATCTATACACCTTATTTTATTGATTTTTAAACATTTAATTTAAATTTTATAAATAATAAGTAAAATTAAAAGTAAAGTTTGCAAATGTATAAATTATATAAAATTTATTATTTTTAATATTAATATAAAAATAAAATTATGAAAGTAAAAAGTCAAAATAAATTTAAATATTTTTTATTTTTATTAAATAAATTCATTTATAATTTTTAAATTAATGAAAAATTAACTATAAAAAATAAAGTAATTCCATCTAAAATTTAACTCTTTTTATTTGGTATTAAATAAATCTATTAAATGAAAAAAATTTAATGAAATAAAAATTTCAATAGATAAATATTATCAATAAAAGATACTTGCAAAAGACAAAAATACAATGAATAATAATAACTATTTTGATATTGATGTCGATACTTTTGTCTAATATATAAATTTTGGATATTTTGAAGCTTAACTAGCATATTCACGTGTCACACCCATCTTTTTTTTTTCTTTTTTTTCAAGTCATTCTTTTCTCATTTAATTTTTTATTAAAAAATAAAATAATCTTCGATTCTTATAAAAAAACAAAGAAAGATATCAAAGTATGTGTGAGACCCACACATCATTCTTTTCTTTTTTAATATTTTTTTGGGAAGAATTCCAAAAAATTAAAATAAAATAATAATTATTAAAAAATGAAAGCGGAAAAAATAATTTAAAAAAGAAAATAACAATTATTAAAATTATTAATAAGAAGACTATAATTATTTTTTTGCCCTCACATTCATCTCATGTGTTTGGCTGCCTTTCTTCATAGCAGCAATTCAATGGGGGTCGATTCCTTGGGTAGGGAATTCTTGTTGGGGGCATGGAGAAAGGCAACCAAAATATGAGTTGGGTAAAAAAAATAATTATAATTCCTTTATTAATAATTCTAATAATTATTATTTATTTTTCAAAATTATTGTTTTGCTTTCACTTTTTTAATAATTATTATTACATTTTTCATTTTTCCAATTCTCTTTTTTTTTTTATGTTAACTCGATATATATCATACTTTTGTAATGTGATTTTCTTTTTCTTTTATGTTAACCCTATTTTTTTATGTTAACCCAATATATACTATACTCATCACTTTCTGTTTCTTTTTTTACTTATATTGAAGTATGATTTTTTTCATTGTTAATAAGTATATTGTACTTTGTAATGTAATTTTCATCATCTTATTTGTTTTATTTTTTAAATTTTACTGTAATTTTTTTAATTTTCTTAGTTTTGCTTAGCCTTTTAGAAATAAATGTATAAGAAAAAAAATTAAAGAAAAAAGTTGACAAAAGGTATGATATAGAAGGATGATAAGATAGGAAGACCTATCAATTCTTATCCGAATTTGAAAAACTCGATTTAATCCAATATGATTAGAAAAAGTTAAAAAACTAAAACCGACCAATTTAAACTCATAAATGACTTGAATTCAAAATAGTCCGAATCCAGAATGATCCAAACTAGAAATGACTTAAACCTAAAATGATCTGAACTTGAAATAACTCAAATTTGAATTGATTTGAACATTTAACCTGAATTGACCAAAATCCAAAATGCTTAAATCAGATAAATTTGAGTGTTAAACTTAATTAACTTGAAATCAATTAACCGAAGTGTTAAATTCAATTTGACCAAAATCTTAAATTGAAATGATCTTAACCTAAAATAACCTTAAACCCAAAATAATCTAAAATCCAAGTGATCCAAAATCAAAATGAGCTGAATCTAAAAATGATCTGAATATTTAAAGATCTGAAATAATCCAACTTGAATTGTAATGGTTTTAAAGCTAAGATAGGCTAGCCTAATACTATTCAGTAGCTTTTTTTAATATTTTAAATACATTTCAATTTTTTAATAAAAGTAAAAATTCTCAGCTATGTTAAAAAATCAAAAAGAGAATAAAGTGAGTGTAAGACCCATACATCACTTTATCTTTCTATTCAATATATATTTTTATTTTTAATTTTTTAATTTTAATCTATACAAGGTTGGAATTTGGATTGTAAAACATTAAAAATTAAATCTTTGTTTAAATAACCATGTTTGTGGTCTAATAAATCATTCTTCATGCATTTGTTTATGTCTTTGAATTATTTAGTTGTTTAGAAAAGTTTTAGTAAAATTTTCCATAGATTCTATTAACACATTTTTTATGTATATTTAATGCATTATCATTTATATGCAATTCTTTGTTAGAGAATTAAATGCAGTATATAAAGTATCAAAAATTAAAATAATAGTATGTTTTAAAAGCTTAACTTTAAGATATGATATTGATTCCAACTTTTATTTAGTCATTCAAATTATTTATATTTTTAAACTAACATTTATGTTTATTATCAATGTAAAATATACAAAAATAGATAAAAATGCTTGTAGCATAGCACGGCTCTTCATTCTAGTATATATTATTACAGAATATTAAATAAATCTATTAAATAAAATTTTTTTAATAAAATTAAAATTCTTACAGATAAATCTTATTAATAATAAAAATGTTTATAATTACAATTTAAAAAATATAAGACTATTTTCATTCATCTAAGAGTTATTTTCTTCAGTTTGAAATTTTTTATGTTCATGCTTTTATATATAATGATATATTATAGGTTTATTATAGGTAGGCTTTAGTTAGAAGTGTTCATGAGTCGGCTGCAACTTGAATCTTTTCAAATCTCTTACCAAGTCTTGTTCTTAATTCTATTTTACTGTTTAAAAATATTAAAATATTATTTTTATTTTAATATTTATTTTTTATAATTAAATTTTAATAAAAAATATATTTTACCGACCTAGCCCAAATTATAAAATTTTTACCCAAATAGACTACTTGAACTTTTAACATATCTATATTCATTTTTTAGTAAAAAAGAAATGTTGTGGCCTTCTTGGCGATGACATGGGAGGTCAGATTTAACTTATTTGATCATTATACAGCATGACATAATATGATGTTGCTTCAAAGGCTAGAATTATAAATTTCATGATATGATGCTTTCCTATAGGTGGGAAATTAGGAGCATAACTTTTCAGATGGTTCATTATTCTCAAACATCTTCCTCATGTATTATTTACACCAAAACTGATATCTCTAACATATTACACAACTCTAATAACTACCAAATGATCTTTCTAGACTTGACAACTTTAGATATAATGTTTATATGACATGCTACAATAAAATTAACTAAAACATGACACAAGACAAAAAATAATATGACTACGACATAAATAAATGAGTATCTTATAAATTATTAACATATAAAAAATATATATGTAACACTTCAAATATGATTATGGAATGCAAATATTTATAAACATGATAAGAATGCACAAACTGCTAGATGGTCACTCCTTCAATTTATGCTATATGTGCTCACAACATAAGACAATAATAGTCATAAACGATTACTATCTCAAACCTTGTATTCTATTTGTTGTATTTAGAACTTCATTTAAATGAACCTTTATTAGTGTGCTTGGTGGTGAAGCCAGGATCCATGCATGGCATTTCTAGGCGCTACCACATTTATATAGGCCTTCATGAACTCTTCTGAGCAAATCTTGTAAGGCTATCAAGGTTTTTCTGAACTCTACCATGCAGCTAATCATGCCCACTAAACCATATTACTTAAGCAACTATCAAGAATACGTTAGATTTTTTTCCAGTCAACTTTCTCTACAAGTTAATGAATTGCATGTTGGTTGAGAATGGCTCAACGAAATTCCAAATACTACACCTGACTTAGTAAATCAGGCTTAGATCATGACTTGCCCTTTTAAACCATTGAACTCATTATTTGAGGAAAGCACACTAGACATTTGATGCATGCCTAAGGCTTGTTTAAGATTATTAGGTTGACAACACTTGCATCAATAAAAGCCTATAAGGCCCCAAAGCCTCATCACTTGAAGAATGCAATAAAATCATGTTGTTCACAGATTGGCCATTCCCTTTATATAGGGGCCTTTATTCCTTGGTGTGACATTGTATTACAAGCTCATCTTTTTTTTCCAAAACTCTCTACATACACCATTGTCTCTCTACAAATCTCTTTTTAAAGAATATTGACTTGAGTGTTAGAGTGCATTCTAAAGTATCAACTCTAACACCCTTTAACTATTTTATCTCCTTATAAGACCTAGTTTGACCAACACTTAATCCAACAACTTTGATGGCCCCTGTATAAATTAACAGATTTCAATTCAAACCCAATAAATTCAAGAAACATTTTAATTCAAATTTATTCTTTGCAAAGCTCTATATTTAGTGCAACCATATTCCACCAAGTGGATGCATGGCAAACTTCCTACATACATTCTAAATAGGGTATTAACTTTCCATGAAAGATCCTATGTTTTGCAATTTTAGATCATTTTTTTCATGGTTTTGGAGCCAAATATTGCAAAAGCTCTATTGACAATTCTTGCCACCTTATCTACATCACTTGGATCTATCACATAAAATTGCCAATGCATCCCATAGATTTGCACAAACATATTGAGGCCTATTGTTACAAAGGGAGTATACATTAACACAATTAATAGAAAAGCTTTAATAAAATAAGTCATAGGTACATAGCATAACTATATGTACAATTTTCCCAATTATATGTACTTTTTTATATAATGGCAATTTTTATCCCTTTAAAATTAATGACCAGTGAAGTAAAAATATCATGATTCATACAAAATGAACAGTAAATTAAATGCTTTTTTTTACCTAAAGTCAAACTCTTAACCATAATCATTTTGTTGAATGGTTTTTTTCTTTTAAAATGACTAAATACTAACACAATTAATAAGACATGCTTCAATGAAATAAGTCACTTAATGTATATATAGCATAACTATATTTACATTAACAAATATATAGCATAACTATAAGTACATTCAACAAAACTATATGTATACTTTTATATAAATGACAAATTTTATAGGGTTTATGTCAAAATTCCAAAGTGCAAATCTATCCGATGGGTGCAATAAAAGGATCAACACTTGTCTTATGGAATGTATGCCTAAATGCAACACTAAATCTCAACTAATCCTACCCCATTGATGACTAGTCAGTAACCATCTATATTTTGATAAGTTTCTATAGCTATGTAATTTAGTGCATAACTAATTGCTATTAGCCATGTAAGTTTCTTTTCTTTTTATGTATTTTAAAACTAAGTCTGACTTATATGTACATATCACTATAACAATACTACATTTATTACAAAGATATGTACATTCAGAACAATATATATATATATATATATACATTTTATATTATGGCAAATTCAGTTTTAAACATCAATTAGTTACTCCCTAAACCATTCAAAACAACTTTCTAAAAAGTGCTTTTAAAAAATTAAGCCTACTTATATGTATATAGAAGCATTATAGTATATACATATAGCATATGTACATACAACAAAACCATGCATTCAACAAAAATATATAAACATTTTCAAAAATTTCTTTCAAACATTTTTTTCCTAAGCGTAATAACAAAATACAACTTACTTATACTTTTTAGCAAACAATTGCCTATAAACACAAAATATCTCCATTACATTAAAAAATAAACAACATAATTAAACCAAAATTATTAAACAAGAACATTACGTTTTTGGTAATAAGAACATTACATTTATAAAGGTACCATAAATACATGAGATTCCTAGATTTTATCCAATATTTCACAAGTCATCCACCAAGTTCATTGTTTCATAACACTTCCTCTTGGATGACTATTTACTTTAAATATGCCTTGTTAAAACCTTTCAAGAGAAATCCAATGGAACAAAAACTTAGCAAAGGAAAAAGTGTACAATATTAATAAAAAAAAAATTAAATCCCTCAAAATAATATCAATTTACACAATGTTTTTAAGTTGATGCATTCAATGTTATTTATGAGTTTCTTGAAAATTGAAGTTTTTAAAACCTTTGTCAATAGATTTTTTAAGTTTTCATTTCGGCTAATTTTGCAAATATCAACATCACCTTTCTTCAAAAGTTCATGTGTGTAAAAGAATTTTGGTGAAATATGTTTGGTTCTATAACCTTTAATATATCCTCCCTTTATTTGACTGAGACATGCAACACTATCATCATATAAAATTATTGAAGATAATATTTTTCTTGAAGATGTTCAACCAATAATCTTAACCATACATGTTCTTGACTTGCTTTATTAAGTGTTAGTATTTTAGTATGATTTGAAGAAAGAATAACGATAGTTTGCTTCATAGATTGCCAAGATATAATAGTACCACCATAATATCTATTTGTGACCTTACTTTCTGTGGATCAAATAAATATCCAACATCTACATATCCTATCAACTATGAATGTGATTGTTTTGAATATAACAATCCCATATCTATTGTTCAAAGAAGATAATGTAAAAGGTATTTAACACCATTCTAATGCTTTTTCGGTTCGTGTATAGCTGTTTTTGATAATAAATTAACAAAAAATGCTATGTTTGATCACATATTGTTAGTGCAAAAGGTATTTAACACCATTTAATGCTTTTTCAGTTGGTGTATAGCTGTTCTTGATAATAAATTAACAAAAAATGCTACGTTTGATCACATATTGTTAGCAAGATCATTAATGCACCAATTGCACTAAGATATGGTATTTCAGGACCAAAATATTTTTATTATCTTCTCAAGGACTAAAAATATCCTTCTTTTATATCAAGTGATCGAACAACTATTGGTGCACCAACGGATATGCTTTATCCATATTAAATCTTTTTAATATTTTCTCTCTATATATTGATTGATAAATAAATATCTTTTAAGGTATATGCTCGATATGCAGGCTAAGACAATTTTTTTTCTAAATTTTTCATTTCAAATTTAGTTAAAAATCCAACTTGTTAACAATGTTCGTCACCTTTTTCACGAGAGAAAGCACGCGTAACATAAAATAATTTTACTTGACAGGAAGTGTCCCCTTGACCGAGACTTTTTTTTTCTCACATGATAGGAGTTAGAAAGTATGGTTCAACTTGTGATCATAAGGAGGACCATCGGACAAATCGCTTATCCAACTGATCTTGGATGGCCATCATGAAGTGGCCAATGTTTGAAGTTACCACCAGTCATTTGGCTAGGCATGATCGGATGGCTATTGAAATTGATATTCCGAGTTATGAAACTTGAAACATTGATTTCATGGTTTACATTGTCCAAAGATTCAACAGTTGGATTCAAGAGTTAGTTACGGGTAGAGAAGTATCTATATTTCCAAGATGCCCAAAATCTATGCCTTTTAGATATGTCTTAACTCGATTTTGGTTCCCTCAGTTTTGACTTGTCATTATTATAATATAATCTTTTTTATGCATGGATTTTGTAGGAAGTAGTAAATCCGAGTTTTTAGAAAAATTTGAATCCCATATTCATCCTGAAGAGGTAGGAAAGATAAAGATTTTTAACAAAATGAGCTCCAGATTTAATTGAAAATAGGATATTTCATATCTAGCACTAGACAGATACTGACACAAAATATTGCCTTTGTGATTTTTTTAAACAATTTGGAAATATAAATGCAAAGTAATCACCATGAAGGGAAACATGCTTGTAAGACAAAAAAGAGACAATATCGTATACAATAAACCATACAAAGAAAAGAATGAGAAAGATTGACTATTTCTTGACAAAAATGCTATTTTGACATTACTTGACAAAATCGATAATTTTTTAATTAAAAAACTAAGAATTGACAGAAAAACATAAATTGACAACATTTGGGAACAAACTTATGCCTTGACCTGAGTCTAAAGGGCTTGACATAGGTCTTTAGGCCTAATGGAGATTGGTTAGACTGACTTGAGGCATTCGAATGCTTTGGAGAAAGATTTTGAGAAAATTGATTAATTTCGATAAATGCTAAAAACAAGGGATGGCATCGCACTATCCCCTTTTTTAATTTTATTTTGAATAAATCTGAAGGTTCTAGGGGTCAAACGAGATGCCGTTGGAAAGATAATATAATTGATATATAAATACTCCAAAAATCCTAAAAAATTGCTTTCTAGATGGAAATAATTTTTGAAGTCAGGATTATTTCAACATTGGCAGGATATGTAGAGTGTAGTAGTGTGGCTCGGATACGAATCCTGACCAGCCCAACGTAAAATGGCAGATGTACCCCTCATTGTTTTTTTTTATTTTGAGGTCCATATCATTATTATTATTATTCTTTATTTTTCATGTACGAGGACTGAGTTGTCAAGATGAATCGCCTACTCGACTTAACTCTAAATGGTCATTACAAAATGAGCATTCATTTTGGAGTCATCACCAATCTTATTTTGGCTAGGTGAGATTGGACACCACCTGCTAGAGTTTATATTTTAATGATTAGAAAACCCTTAAAACAAACTCTGAGATCTGTGCTCATATCAGAGACTACATGAATAGGTCTGGGAGTCAGTTACAATCACAAATAAGGATCAACCTTCTGTTGATGCCTTGCACTCAATACCTTATTAATAATGTGTTAACATAAATTTTGATTTTTATTCAATTTCAGTATTAGATATTAAATTATAATTCTCATATATTAAAGATAAAATTTTATGAAACAAATTTATTATTTTGGATGAGAAAATTGGGTTTTTAATATTTTGGAAATCAAGATATCTTTAGCACCCTTTTCAGAAGACTAGAAGAACATAAAGGTTTTTATCATACTCTATCATACCCTACTGAAGAACCGGTAGAATACGAAAGGTTTTAAAAATCAAAATATGTTTTATATCACTAGAAAACCAGCGGAATACAAAAGGTTTTATTTTTACAAAAATTGAAAAAAATCTTGATTCTCGTTTTTTTTAAGAATATTCCATTATTGAAATAATTTGTAAAATTACTCTCATATGTTGGGAGAAATTCCACGTACTATTTTAACATTGGAGACATTTTCAAAAATTCTAATTTTATTAATAATATTAATAATTATCCTAAAACTCAGTTTAGACAGATCCTAATTTGGTCAAAATCACCAACATGTGCCTTAAAGTACACTTTCGACATAGAATTGTATTGATGATCGTAAAGGACTCGATTCTAAAATAAATTAATGCAATATCCCTAAGCTCAACCTTTGATATACAAGTATCTCGGTACCCTAAAGGACTTGATAACTTCATAGAAAATGAACCTATTCCTACTGTACACCTTTGATGTAAAAATACTTCAGTGATCACGTAGGATTTGGTTCTAACATAAATTACTAAAATGTCCCTAAAGTGCACTTTTGACATAGAAGTATCCTAATAAGCCCAAAGGACTTGACCTTTTATAAAAAGATGAACCTATCCTTATTACACACCTTCAACATATATGTATCTTAGTGATCATAAAGGATTTGGTTCTATGGCAAATTACTAAAATACCCCTAAGCTATACTTTCAATGTATATGTACCCTACTAACCTAAAAATCTAGATGACATCATGAACAAGCGAACCTACTCCTATTGTACACCTTCGACCTATAAGTATCTTAGTGATCACTTAGGACATAGTTTTAAAAAAATTACTAAAACACCCAGAAGGTTTACCTTTGACCTATATGTATCCCGATAACCTAAAAGACTCGAAAATGATATGAAATGGCAATTATACCATCCACGGTAACTTAAATATCAAAATTGACCTAAAATGTAAAAATTGCAAATAGGTCTTTGAACTTTTAAAAATTACATTTCGTATCCCATTAGAAAACTAGAGGAATACAAAAAGTTTGAACAATTTCTACACCTCTACGGAAGACCATAGGAATGTTAGAAATATTTTTAAAATATCAAAAATATCACATTAACTCTAAAATGCAAAATTTTTCCAAATGATCATTAATATTTTCTAACTTTACAATTTAGTCTCTATACAAAATAGATACATAACTATACACAAAATTGATAAAAAAAAATCAAGGAAATTTTATCAAAAACCACATAGTCAATTCGGCCAAGCACTTATGACCTTGAACAAAAATTTTGCTATTTTGCAAATAAGTCCTTAAATTTTCAAAAATTACATTTCCTACCTTAACGAAAAATCAAAAAAATATGAAAAGTTTTAATAATTTCTACACCATACGGAAGACCATAGGAATGTTGGAAATATTTTAAAATTACCAAAATACCCCTAACTACATGAATTTTTCTAATGAATTTAAAACTTTTATATATTTTCAATTTAGTCCATACAAAATAGAAATCATAAATTAACACAATACATATCATGAAAAACCATAAAATCGACATTAAGAATCATGAAAATGATTTGACCAAACACTTATGTCCATAAAATAATTTTTTTACATTTTCCAAATTAGTCTTCAAACTTTTTAAAATTATAAAAAGGGCTTCTAAAATATTCAGAATGCCTAAAACATGTTAGAATATGCAAGAAACACTCCTTACATGATACAAGACACTCTCAGCCAAGCAAAAATGGTATTGGAAAATATTTTCAATATTTTACAACTTAGTCCCTAGGAACTTTGCTAGGCCCTATAGAAAAAGAAAAAGTCTTAAAGCTTCTTCATCTTTCACAGGATAGGGATGCGGCACTAGGAGAGGGGTGCAAAGAAAACGACATCAAAGAGAGGTTTGCACTCTTAATATTACAAAATAACCTAAAAACCATAAAATCATCACAAAATTAAGCATAAAATATTATCAAAAATACCCATTAAATTCAACCAGCATAATTCTTTCAGCAAAAATAATTTTTTCATCACATAGTTTGATAAACATTAACATATATACATGTTTTAACAAGCATAAACAAGAATAAAAACATAAAAAATAATGAATAAATCCATATAAAACTACATGAAAATATAAAGAAAAATTATATAAACATGTATACATGAAAATAACAATTTAGATATCAACAAACACAAATAATCTTAAACAAAATCTAATTATTTCTAATAAAAATTAACTAAAACAATCAAAATCAAAAGTTTTAATCATAGCCATCATACTTGGCCTTTCAACATGAATCAAAATTCGTGAGCACAAGTATTCATTGGCTTATTAAAAAAAGGAATCAAACAAGAAATAAACAAAAATTAAGAAATTTACAAGAATTTTATGTTAGTAAGGCTTGAAAATTTATGTTTTTTTAGTGTTTTTTCTTTTTTTTCTTCCTAAAGCCTAATATCTTTTAATGCAAAATTTTCCCCTTTTTATAGAAGGGAAGAGTCAGCCAAGGCATGAAGAATTGCCTTAGTCAATGGGTTCTAGATGTTTTTGCACATTTTTTATTATTT
>JBBYHK010089188.1:0-20452 GCA_038382065.1 Adansonia grandidieri | reverse complement strand
ATTCTTCTTAGAAAATGAACTGGAGTAAAACTAAAGAAGACAAAGCTGTTGCCAAGTTTAAGAAAGACAGGGATAAAAAGAAAGGATAGCGATAAATAATCTAATAGATATTGTGATATACGTGTTTTAGATGTTTGGGAATAGGTCATATTGCTTCTCATTGTCCTAACAAGAGAGTTATGGTCATAAGAGCTGATGGTATGATTGTAATCGATGATGAAAGTAAGAAGGATTCTTTTTCATCATCTGAAAAAGAGAGTGATGTGGAATATGCGGTCCATTGAGAAGCCTTAGTAGTTAGGCATGTTTCGAATCTTCAAATGAAGGAAGATAGAGATAAGGAGCAATGTGAGAACATCTTCCATACTTGTTGTCACATCAACAGTAAGGTATGTACTTTGATCATTGATGGAGGTAACTGTACCAATGTAGCTAGTGCTACTCAGTGAAAAAGTTAGGGTTTCAGCCATATAAGCTATAATGGCTGAATGAACGTGGGAAGGTTAAGGTGAATAAATAAGTGATTGTTTCCTTTTCAATTAGGAAATATTCTGATGAGGTGTTATGTTATATTGTACCTGTGCATGCAATTCATATCTTATTGAAAAAGCCATGGCAATATGATACGCGTGTTATCCATGATGGTTTCAAGAATAGGTACTCTTTTTAGAAGGACGGTCAATGTGTAACACTTGTTTCAATGACACCCAAGGAGGTGTATGAATATCAAAATAAATAGAGAGGGAACCAAAGTGAGATCACGTGTAATGAAAAAAAGAGAGCGTGAGTGGTAAGAAAAACAAGAAAAATGAGAGCAGAAACAAAAAAAAGTGTCAAAAGAGTAAGTTATTATAAGTAAGCAAGAAGAGAACCTAACAGCAAGAGTGAAAAATAAAAGCTTGTATGCAAAAGAAAAGGAATGCAACAATGCTTTCTATGCTTAAAAGCCATTGATTGTACTTATGTATAAGAGGCTTATTTGAATACTAATGATCTTAACCCTTTTTTGTCTAGCGTTGCTGTTTCTTTGTTACAAGAATATGAAGATGTCTTCCCATAAGAAGTTTTAAATGGATTACCACCAATTAGAGAATTGAACATCATCTTGATTTCATCCTTGGTGCAGTAATTCCCAATCATCCGATAAATAAGAGCAATCTCAAAGAGACAAAAGAACTCCAAAGGCAAGTTGAAGAGCTATTAGCAAAAGGACACATGAGGGAAAGTATGAGTCCGTGTGCAGTGCTTGTGCTATTGGTTCCAAGAAAGATGAAACTTGGAGGATATGCATGGATTGTTGGGCTGTTAATAAAATCACTGTAAAGTATCATTAACCTATTCCTAGATTAGATGATATGCTAGATGAGTTGTATGGTTCTTGTATATTTTCTAAAATTGATTTGAATAGTGGATACCATCAGATTAGAATGAAACCAGATGATAAGTGGAAAATTGCCTTTAAAACTAAACATGGGTTATATGAATGGTTAGTCATGCCATTTGGTCTTACTAATGCACATAGTACATTCATGAGATTGATGAATCATATTTTGCGTGCATTCATTGGCAGATTTGTTATGGTATATTATGATGACATTCTAGTGTATAGTAAGAGTTTAGATGAACGTATGAATCATTTGAAATGTGTCCTAGATGTTCTTAGAAGGAAAAGTTGTATGCTACTATGAAAAAGTGCTCTTTTTGCATGGAAAAAGTTATTTTTCTTGGATTTATTCTGAGTGCAAAAGGCATCGAAGTTAATCCACAGAAGATAAAGGCAATTAAAGAGTGGCTGACACCTAAATCTGTGACTAAAGTAAGGTGTTTCCATGGGTTGGCCAGCTTTTATCGATGTTTTATGAGGGACTTTAGCACCATTGCTTGACCCTTAACAGAAGTGATTAAAAGGCATGTGCGCTTTAAATGGGAGAGGAACAAGAAAAAGCCTTTACTTTGTTAAAAGCTAAATTATGTTCTACTCCTTTATTACAATCACCTAATTTCAGTAAAACCTTTGAGATTGAATGTGATGCTTCAGGGATAGGCATTAGTGCTATCTTTACGCAAGAAAAATGTCCCATAATATTTTTCAGTGAGAAACTCAGCTGAGCCACTTTGAACTACTCAACATATGACAAGGAGTTGTATGCATTGATGGGGGCTCTAGAGACGTGGCAACATTACCTTTAGCCTAAAGAGTTTGTCATTCACTCTGATTATGACTCCTTAAAGCACTTAAAGGGTCAAGGTAAACTAAATCGCTGCCATGCAAAGTGGGTAGAGTTCATTGAGATATTTCTTTATGTTATTTAATACAAACAAAGGAAGGACAATGTTGTCACTGATGCTTTGTCATGCAGGTATGCCCTAATATCTAAACTTAGTGCAAAGTTATTGGGATTAAAGTATATCAAAGAATTGTATGTAAAAGAGAATGACTTTGCAAATGTGCATGAGGCATGTGAAAATTCTACTTTTGGTAAATTTTATGGACATGATGGTTTTTTGTTTAGGGAGAATCAACTTTGTGCGCCTTCTTATTCTTTAAGAGAATTACTCATGCGTGAGTTTCACAGTGGTGGATTGATAGGGCATTTTGGGGTTCATAAGACATTGGCCATATTGCAAGAACATTTTTACTGGCCACACATGCGTAGGGATGTTGAAAGAGTGTGTTCTCATTGTATTTCATGTAGACAAGCCAAGTCTAGGATATTACCTCATGGTTTATACACCCCACTTCCTGTTCCTAGTGGACCTTGGATAGATTTGTCTATGGACTTCATTTTAGGGTTGCTTAAAACCAAGAGGGAATGGATTCAATATTTATGGTTGTTGATAAGTTTTCTAAGATGGCTCATTTAATTCCTTGCCATAAAACTGATGACTCCACAATCATAGCTGATTTGTTGTTTCAAGAAATTGTTCGTTTGCATGGGATTCCTAGGACAATTGTAAGTGATAAGGATGTTAAATTCCTTAGTCATTTTTAGAGAATGTTGTGGGGAAAATTAGGAACTAAGTTATTGTTTTCCACCATCTGTCATCCCCAAACTAATGGGCAAATCGAAGTAGTAAATCGAACCTTAGAAACTTTGCTACGATTTGTAATTCAAAGGAATTTGAAAACTTAGGAAGATTGTATTCCTTCTGTCGAGTTTACTTATAATCGTTCTATGCATTCTTTAACCAGTTATTCTTTTTTTGAGATTGTTTATGGTTTTAACCCTTTGACTCTATTGGATTTGATGCCTTTACTGGTGAATGAGATAGCTAGCTTAGACGAAAAGAGGAAAGCTGATTTGGTGAAACAAATCCATGAACAAGTATGACAGCATATTGAGAAGAAGAATGAAAAAGTGTTGCCTAAGCTAATAAGGGATGCCGACTTGTCACCTTTGAACTCAGAGATTGGGTATGGGTTCACATGAGGAAAGAGAGGTTTCCAACATAAAGGAAATCCAAGCTATAACCACATGGAGATGGACTTTTCCAAGTCTGGGAAAAAATTGGTGACAATGCTTACAAGTTAAATCTGCCAGGTGAGTATCAAGTGAGTTCTAAGTTTAATGTTTCTGATCTTTCTGCTTTCAATGTAGGTGCTAATTCAAGGATGAATCCTTTTAAGGAATAGGGGAATGATGTGATCCAGCCAATGCAAGACAACGTAGATGATGTTCCAAAGGAGTTGCAAGTGCCAAGTGGACCTCTTACACGAGCTTGGGCTAAATAACATACAAAATGATATGCAAGGACTAATCAAAAAGCTAGTCATACAAGAAGCTAAAGATGGAGATGGGTTGGACTTACAATTCAAAGAGGAAGTGGGATTCAATCAACCATGCATAGTTAACTTCCTTCAGGCTTATGAGCAAGTTATTTAGTGATTAGGCCAAATGTTGATATTTAAGCTTATCTTTTTTTTTACTTATGGGCCAGACCCTTTTAATAAGTGGCATATGCCTATCATAGGTTATTTTAATTGTTTTAAATCTCTATATCAAGGGCCCATGCTTTGGGACAATAGTTTTTGGGCTTAGGGCTTTATTATGACATTTTAATTGGTCATCTAAAGGCCTATACGAGTTGCTCTAGTTAGGATGCCTTAGGGTTTTGTCTTTTGGCTATAATTAGTCTGTTGCAATTGTAAGACTGGTTTTTCAGTTTTCTTTGGATGATTAATACAAGTAGTCTTCTTGGTGAGCCCAATTTCTTTAAGTTCTTCTTTGGACTCTAGCAGAACTTATCATGGTTAGTTTAATCTTGTGGCGTTCAACTTTTGATATTCTTGGTTCATTTTTTTATTTAAATTGTTAGGTCAACAATCCTATTTTGTGTCTTATGGTTTTTCTGGGTTTCTAGTCTTTGATCCAAATTGTTATTCGCGGGTTTTAACACATCATTCTTGGGGTTTCCATATTATATTCGAATGTCTTTGGCAAAATAGGGTTGGGGACAATGGCTTCACAAGCTCATTTGCATAATCTCAAAATGGTTCGGGATGATGGAACAATCCATTAACCCTAAACGTTATCAATAAAATATATTATTGATTTATCATATTTTTTTAATTTGATTAGTTAAACTCATTAACTATTGAGAGTTTATATATGTTAGTTGTAAAATTTTAAATACTTCTTTGAATATTTTTCTTATTATTATTATTATTATTATTTCAAATAAAGATAATTAAAGTCTCATAATAGTATAAAAATAATAAGATAAACTAGAAAAATGGAAGCCATAATAGATAATACCATATCAAAAATGAATCAAATATTAAATATTAAATATTAAATATTAATACCATATATAATTTAATTAAATATTAAAAACTTAATTTATATTTTATATGTGATTAAACTTGCTCGTGGGTCAGGTCAAGCCGCAACCTGAATTTTTTAAAATCTCGAGTTGAGGCCCTTATTTAATGTGCCTAGACCCGCTTATTCAAGCTAGAATTATTGTTTATCCCATTAAAGTATATTTTTATTAATATTTATATATTTTATAATTAAATTCAAATAAAATATATGTTATGCTATTTTAATTTAAAATTAATATTTCAAGTAAGGTTGGGCTAGAAAAAGTATGAGAACTCAAGCCTAGGCTCAGTTGGGTTGAGTGGGTAGCCAGCTTTTTGAGTAGGTCTACATATGATAAAATAATAATTTATCAAAAAGTAAATCATATCTTGAGCTTTGAAACATTTTCAATTAAGTATATCATCCATTTATCACTTTTTTTTAAAAAATTAATTAGTCAAACTCATTAAATATTGAGAGTTTATGCATGTTAGTAGTAAATTTTTAAACACTTCTTTGAATATTATTATTATTTCCAGTAATGATAATTAGAGTATAATAATATAACAAAGTAATAAGATAAATTAAAAAAAATATAAAAGTCATAATAAATAATACTATATCAAAAATGAAAAAATCATATGTTAGACTAGCAATTAGACCTGCCAATGGGCCAGACTGCTTGCCCAACATAATAAGCCTCACATGATCAGGCCTAGGTCTTAGATTTTAAGTTTCAAATATGCTCGACTTGAAGTAGTATTTTTTAAATAAAGTAATATATTTTATTTGAATTTAATTATAAAATATGTAAATATTAATATAAAAATAACATTTTAATATTATGAACAATGATTTGTACTTAAATGGGTTGGCTACGCCAAATTGGCCTTGAGCTTAGAATTCAAAATTTTTTCGGGCCGTGGTTAGGCCCATAAAACCGAACTAAGATTTTTTCATGCCAGACCAGGCCAAATTCAGGCCCAGGCTTCGAATTCAAATTTACATAAAAATGATTACATTTAACATAAAATAAAAAATGATGTAAAATATACTCAAACCTAAAGCTGACCTGAACCTAAACTCTAACTCGAATTAGCCCAAACCTAAATAAACCTGAACTCGAATTGGCCTAAACTGAATAGACCTAAACTTGAAATGGCCCGAACCTGTTAGACCAAAACCCGAATCAGCCTGAACCCAAAAAAACTTGAACCCAAAATGACCCATCCAAAACCCACCCGAACCCACCCAATTGCCACCTGTAATCGATATTATGTGTTTTGTATCAATATAACTAGGTAAAAAACCCAAAATGTATCGATACATTGAATATGGTATCGATACAAAGCATATTGTATCGATACTTATTGGCCAAAAATCATGATTTTAGCTACGACATAAGTCTATATCGATACCATGGCTATGGTATCGATACATTAAGTAAGTGCATCAATACATGACCTCTTGTATCAATACAAAAAATGGATTTTTGGGTTTTGATGATGTAGATGCCTTGTACCGATAGGTAAAGGCCATGTATCAAGGCTTGCATGCAAAAATATGGATTTTTCATACCTTTGATTTCTCGAACACCTTCTCTTGGTTGGAAACAATGGGAATGGATACATGCTTGTTTAAATGGCCTCAATGATGCCCCAAATAGTGACCCTTGATGTCTTCAATAATAGCCCAAACCAAATAAGGTGTTTACACAACTATTTCTAGGAGTTCATCAGAAGTTCTTATGATGTTCAAATCATCAACATACACTAAAATAATTGCAAGTCCGAGTTTTGATTTCTTAATTAAAATACATAAGTAGTCTAGATTTTTGACACATCTTACCTTAAGAAGATATGTATTAAAACGCTTGTACCATTTTTGACCAAATTATTTCAACCCATGTAAAGATCTTTATAACTTAAGTAATACATTTCTTAAGGCTTTGAGTTTTATGATTCAAGAATTTTCAATCCTTTAGGGATTTTCAATAAATACCACTATAATGTGATCCACATAAATAGGCTGTTACAACATGCATAATATGCATATGAACACTTTAGAAATTACAAGACTTATTAAAAATCTAAGTGTAATTGCATTTGTTGTAAAAGAATATGTTTCCTCATAATCAATCTCCAATCTCTGAGAAAAACTTTATGCTTCAAGTCTTGCTTTATATCTAATAATCTCATGTTTTCATTGCATTTTCATACAAAGACCCATTTGTAACTAAAAAGTTTTCCATTTTTAGGTGTTTGAATTATAAGTCCAAAAACTTCATAATTTGCAGGTGAATTTAATTCAGTTTGAATTGAATTTTTTTTTTCATTTCAGCCAATCATTTCTTTGTTGACGTTGTTGAACAGATTTGGTTTAAGATCCTTATTTTCTTTTATGAAATACGTAGCTACTGCAAATATAAATATTTGATCAATAATAATTTCATTTTGGTTCTATACTTTTCGTGTAGTAACATAACTTATTTAGACTTCTTCATTTTCATTATTTTTAGGTACTTGACATTCTTTTAGAATTGTTTCTTTATTTATATTTTGAATAATCTCTATAAGAGTATTAAAAATTATAAAGCTATGAACATGCTTATTTTGTAGTTGGAACTGATAAGTCCATCATGCTTCAAGCATGCATTTGACATATTTGTTAAAGTTTTTTAAGATTGTTCTTTTGGAACATCAATTCAAGTAGGAGCATTCAAAGTAGGTATATGTGATTTAGTTATTTTCTTTGCATTGATAAATGCATCTAGTAATTGATTGCAACATTTTGCAAATGTAATTTTTTGAACTTCTAGTTCACATGGATTACTGCAAAGATTAAAATGAGTTATAGATGATGCATTCCATAATATTTCTTATTTTTTTAGCCTTTACTTTTCTCTTAGTCTTGAAAACATTGTTTCATCAAATTGATCATTAGCAAAACATGTTGTGAAGACATCTCTAGTCAACTGTTCAAGGTATTTTGTAATTAATGAAGATTCAAATCCAACATGAATTCCCAATCTTTTTTGTGAACCCATTTTTGTGCATAGTGTTGGAGCAATTGGAAAATATGCTGCACAACCAAAGATTCTTAAATTGTATATATTTGGTTTATGATAAAAAAAACTAATTTTTAATGGGAAGTATTTATGATAAGCAATTAGCCTAACTCGAATTAGTGTCACAACATATAATATAGCATGTCCTAAGAAAAACTAAGCAACTTCATTTTCATAAGTAATGGTCTAACAATTAACTGTAAGTGTTTAATTGAAGATTCAACTATATGCATATTGGCTATAGGATACTCAGCAATAATTCCAATTAACATGCAATAATTATTAAAAGGCTATGATGTAAATTCTCCTGCATTATTAAAAAAATTTTCTTAATTGTATAATTTAAAAATTATGCTCTAAATTGGATTATTTGTGCAATAAGTCTTGTAAATCCAACATTTCTTGGAGATCACAAATAAACATATGACCAATGAGTTAAGGCATCTATTAACTCTATAAAAAAATCAAAATGACCCACAAAATGCAAAATAGACCCACATATATCTCCATCAATTCATTCTAAAAATAAAAGAGATTCAATTTCAATTTTAGATGATGAAGACTTAGTAATCAGTCTACCTTAAGGACAAACAGCATAAAAAAATTCATTTGGTAAAAGAATATTCAAGTTCTTCAGCGAATGTTATTTTGAATTTTCAATAATTTTTCTCATCATTATTACCTAAATGACCCAAACGATCATGCCAAAGAATAAAAGTTTTTGGGTTTGATAAGCTCTTGTCAGCCATAACATTGGCTTCTATAAGATTGATATAAATATAGCATAATCTAGAAGATAATGTAGGCAATTTTTCTATTACATGTTTTTTATCTGAGATATGCGATGTTATAGATAAAAATTCTCTAACATTCATTTGTGGTCTTAATATAATAACCATTATGTCGTATATATCTAAAACTTTGTAGATTTCTCTATAACTTATTAGAATATAAAGCATCACTTATTGATAATTTTGTTCTTTTAAGGAGCATAAATGAAGCTTTTTCTAAAAACTCAATTATATTTGAAATTCTAAATATTCAATTTGTAGGAAGTCTTGGGTTCACGGTTGAACAAATTATAAAATATTTAATCATATTAAATAAATAGTAGCAGAAAACATGATAAACAAACAATACTGGGACTCTTTAAACCGAATCATCTTGCATGTTTCTGATCAATCTTTCAAATCAATAATATGTATAATGAATCACAAATTATCATACCTAAGCCTAGAGGCATCTCAGAGAAGTTCCATAACCATAAATTCTTATGAATTGAGCCGGTTATCCCAAATCAAAGCTATCCAAGTGTCAACCTCTAAAGATAATCCACACAAAAGATTTGAAAAACCTTTAAAGGGAAAAGACTTTGTTTTTCGGGAGCCATACTACCAGCTTAGATTTCAAAATCTTCCCTTGGCCTTTGATCTTCAATGATTCTCAATCAAAACAATTGAAAAAAATTGATTTTCTACATCACAATACTGAAATCGCAAAACCCCTTTAGGGATGTTAGGGATGTCATAATTCACCTTGTAAGGGATTAAAAAGGCATAAAAATAAGTCTACCATATCTATAAGAGACGATAAATTAGGTTTAAATACCTAGGGTAAGTTCTTTCCAACTTTTGGTTAATTTGCACTTTAGTTCTTGGCCTACATGAGCCATTTAAATTGGGCTTAAGTAACTTTTATTTTTATCAGATGCCTACCCTTATTTTAATTTTTACTAATCACCTTTATGTATGTGACCCATTAAACCTCATCATATTGGCAATAAATATAAATTAAACAATTAAGAATATTTATATTTATAGACCTAGATTGGCATCTAGCAATGCATCATTGCCACTTAACATGTAGAGAGTGTCAATTTGGTTTTAACGATCCTTTCACTATATAGTATCTCAGTGTAATTTAATCCTTTGATCATATATCTCATAAATAAAAAGAGCATAGTTCAGTGTCTACTTTCAACTTTTTCCATATTAATTTGCAGCTCTTATGTGTTACTCCATAATCAATATTATTTTGGCAAATGACTTTGAGTTAACAAGAGCTAGGTATATGTGAGATATGTCCCTTTCTATCATTTGAGGTGATGAATCCTCTCTGGACCACTCATCTACCTTCAGTATGCTTCATGTTACACCCAAAATCACCCTACTATAGGCATCCATCTTTTGTCCACTCGTTAGTTATTATCTTTAAGTATGAGACTCCACATACAAGATAACTTGGTTTCACAAGTCTAAGAATCACTAACACTACTGAAACATGAAGATCTTTCCATAGATACTTGAGTGAAATAACAAACGAAACTTTCATAGCAAGTCATATTTAGTCAACTTGTTGTACTTAACAATTACTTATATTTTATCCCCAAGAATCTCCATGCTTTAATTTAAGAGATCAGAGTTACATGCATCAAATGCATGGAGGCTTAACATATGCCAGTCTTTGTGCATGATCATTGCCTGTCTTGACAATATAATGACCAAAAACATTTTTAAAAACACAGCTTTGATGCATAAGGATCTCATATTGTAAGTTATTAGAGTACTTTTGCAAAGCTACTGTGTATCATTGGCTTTATCTACATAAGATACGCATAACACTTATCGAATAGTTTCTTATGGATAAAGAAATACCTCATTAACATTAATAAAATATAATCTTTATTTATATGAAGTCACTAAGTGCTAATGCCTTACAAGCTACATCAATTGGCTTGCAGGGCTCACACTAACAGTATTGACTTTTACTTCTACTAATTTTAATTAAGAAACTACAATTCTTTGAAAATTGTGTGTCTTGTTGCATTTTTTGGTAGACATAGATCTTCACTGTTAAATTCAAATATATCCATATTTCTTGAAGATAAACAAGTAAAAATGCTTATAAGAACTATAAGTAGGAAGAAATTGTTAAAATTATTTATTTGTAATATAATGTTATCTATGAACATGTAAAGCAAATAAATTTTTAAAGAACAACTAATAAAATAAATATGATAGATTTTAAAACATTAACTAAGATACACATTTTAATCCCTAATCTAAGATAAACATTTTAATCCCTAATCAAACGATTAATTTCCCCATCAACATTCTTAAAGAAATCATAAACATCAAGATGTTGGGTACTAGTTGGAGTGTACTATTTAACAAAATTTATTTATGCATTTGCACCGTTTCTTATTTTTCTTTCATCAAGGCTTGATAAAGATTAACAAAATGTTTGGATGTATGACAAGTACACAACTAATAACCTTTCATACCACATCTATAATAATCACTTTTTGTATTTTTTGAGAGCTTCTTTTGTAAAATTGTCATTTCCATGTTTATCTTCATTATTTTTGGATCTATTAAAGTTTAAATTATTTATGACCACCATGATGTCCATCATGGCCATTGCTACGAATACAGCCATGACTACTTCTGTGACTATGACCATAATAACCATATAATATAGCATTCACTTTAGGAAATGGCTTTAAACTAGTTCGTCATGATTGAAGGCTTTTTATTAGAAGTTCATTATTTTGTTCAGTAATGAAAAGATATGAAATCAATTCATAATACTTTTCAAATACATGTTTATATTATTACTGATACACAAGCATATTGAAACATGGAAGTAGAATAAGTTTTTCTTTTCATCATGTCTTCCTAATTAATATTTTCTTCGCATAACTTTAATTAAAAAATAATTCTAAATATTGAAGAATCATACTTGTCTATTATTTTTAAATTCTTTATTTACAGGTGAATCCATTCAGAGTGAGCTTTTGGAAGAATTATTATCTTGTAATGGTCATATTTTTCTTTAAAATTTTGCCAAAGGATGTAAGGATCATTTACCCTAAGATATCGCTTTTAATCCTTGATGGAGATGGTGACAAAGGAGTTTCGTTGCTTTATCTCGATCCTACAAGGATGAATCAAATCCTTATTTGATTGTTATGACAAGATTCATGGCATCCAAATGAATTTCCACATCAAGTTTCTATGGCAAATAGTTTTTACCCGATATACCAAAGGCAACAATCTCAACCTTTATATGGTTCGACATCGTAGAACTAATAAATAAAAAAAATAAAATATAATTATATGAATTTACCAAAAACATAAATCATGACATAAACAATAATTAATAATTATAGCAATACATAATGAAGCTTGATACTTTACCTAAAAGAAACTAGATGACAATTGGTAGAAATTATGAACACAAAAAAATTCACACTTTTGTCATATTCTCATTGTGAATAGTAATATCCAATAAATTGTATATAATTTGTTCTTCGCAAATTATGTCTCTTCATGAGACTGGTATAATCATATACATTAATGTTCTTCAAGAGACGAAAATAATATAAATTTATCATCTTCAAGTGACAACAAACAAAACTTCCTTAGGAGATTAATCAAAACAAATTTCTAACATCTTCTAGAGGTATATATAATTTCCTTAGGAGATTAAGAATAAAATTATCACCTTTTCAAGAGGTTAAACATAGTAAAAATTATAACCTTTTAAGGAGTTTAAATATGCATGTTTTATCATCATTGATGAATAAAAATAAGAGAAAATAACCTTTAATTTATATATGAGCTAGAAGTGAAAAAAATTTGTACCTTAGATTATCAATTTGGTTAGAACTTTATACTAATAATGTGTTGTAAATCAAATAAAAAGAGAAAAAGAAATAAAGATCAACAAAGAAAAATATAAAGTTTAATAATCAATTCCTCATGAACTAGCTAAAATTTTCAAGCTTTTTTATTGTCAGAGAAGCTTTTAAAAAACCTAGGAACCTTAAAAATTTCTCCCTTTTTTCATGCACGAATATCTAATGAAATCATGCCTTTATATAAACATTTTTTTATAATGACAATGTAAGAAAATATAATTTCACCATTTTTATTTAAAAAAAAAACACTATATTCATGAAGCGACCAATAATATGTAAAATTTTAAAATTTGATCCCATATTCAACAAGTCATCACCAACACCAAGTTTGATGTTTCCTAATATTTAATAATAAATATGAATAGAGGCTATATTTTTCATATTCCAAAAAGAAAGAAAATAACACATGCGAGTCATCATCCCTTCCACTGTTAAGTTGGTTGATTGCTCCATCATTTTTTGTTGCTTTCGAGGAATTCCACAACTCCATCACCAACATAACTTAGCTAACAACAACAATAACCATAACTCCTTCAAATTCCTACAATTTTCTCCATTTTCCTCCTTTTTCTTTTATAAATAGCAAAAGCCAATTCTTCTGAAAAGTTATTTTTTATTAAAAAATAGTGCTCTTTTGTAGTAATGGCTCATATTCTACAAACTTCTTTCCTTTCCTCCACTTCATCCCTTCGTTGGACCCCTATTTCTTGTTCTAGAGGAAAGTCTCAAGCCTTTCAAGTTAAGGTGAAGATCTAAAAGATTTTCATGTCGGCACTGAGCTTAACAATGATGAAAGGTAAGATCGTGTCTTGGATGAAGTCAAAAAGGGACAAGCTATCAAAAGGAGAGAATGTTGTTATTGTGGAATTGGACAAGGCTAACATATACGTTGACAGTTTCCATGAGTGATTCCTGGCTACCATAATGGTGGAAAAGATGGGTTACTCTTGTTAGCTCTGTCATCACCTTCTTGGCTGAGACAAAAATAATATCAATGCAGCTAAAGCCAAATTACAATCTTCTTCTAGTAGCAATTATTAGGTAGTAGAAGAAAAACTAAAGCAAAAGGAAGAGGCAGCACCGGATATTCCAGTGGCTGTTCTTATTGCTCCTATAATTTCAAGCATAATGACTGTAGCTATAGGGTCAGCAATGTATCTGGCTTTGAAGTGATAGAAAAGGATAGTGGCCTTGCCATAGGCCAAAAAATTAGCAAACGAATTAAAGATGGATTTGGGAACAGTGGTAGGGACTAAACCCATGGAGAGGATAGTAGCTAAAGAAAATGAGGCAACGACTGCAAGTGTAGTGACTGCTTTTGAGCATCGGTCACTGCTTGCTTTTTTAAAAAAGTCAGCTCTCGTGGCTCCTACAATTGAATTGGGAACATTTGTTCCTTTCACTATGACACGAGGTGCTGTGAGTAGGACTATGGTTGAGAGTTTGTCTCTGCCTACTTTCAAAGTAGGGATAGCATCACCATAAATGTAATTGATTCCTTATACAAAAAGGTCAAAATGAATTTATTAAGATGTTTTAACATGATATAATATTTTGTTTCTTTACTTTTTAATCTTTTTATAAATTAATGATGTAATAAATAGTATGCATAAGTGTATCTCGTTTAAATTAGTGAATTCCTAGGAGGCTTCATTAATTGATTATGTCATATGAAAGAAGATGACATTTTAGCTATTAAATAATTTTTCATGCATTTTAAGGAAGCTTTGTGCTCCTTATTAAGAAACTAGCTTCTGCTATAAGATTGGTTAACCTATATGTGGTCATAATTGCAAATTTTAAGTTGTTTTCCATTACATCATTTCTTATGATTGGCTGATAGGAAATATATGCCTTACACCAGAAAACTTAAATAAAGAAAATGTTCCTAGGTTAGGATCTTTAGAATTTTCCTGGGACATTTTGCTTAAGGAAAATGTTAATATTCTAAAATCATCCGTATAAGATAGATGAGTGATACTCTTCTATAGTAAATGTTGAGTTCTCTTATCGTTTGTTTGAAAATGTTGGTTAATATAATATGTGTTTTTTTCATTTAGATCAAGTCCAAGGGCATAACAATGATAGCATTGCTTGTAAAGGAAATCGCTCTCGTATTAGTTCAACATCCTGTAGTCAATTTTTGCTATAGGGGTGGCAACAACTTTACATATAATAGTAGTGTCAATATTGTTGTTGCTGTAGCTATAGACAATGGGTTGATTACATCGATTCTGCAAGATGCTGAGAAGGTTCTTATTATTCTACTTTTGGCTGCCAATATTATATATAGCTATAAAAATGTTGTAAGGACTTTATTTCATTGCATTTCAGGTTGACATTTATACATTATCAAGAAATTGGAAAAAGTTGGTTGATAAAGCACGGGCCAAGCAACTACAACCTCATGAATGTAATACAGGTACCTTATTTGTGTCAATATTCTTATAACTATTTGAGCTTGATGATACAGTTAGTAATCTTCATGGACTTATGCTAGAATTGTTTTGGTCTCATGCTGTTTGTGTATCTCATATGTTGATTTAAAATGCTTATATTTGATGAAATTACAGAGGAAGAAGTTTGTATCTGGTTTGGAAATATTGATAAGAAGTAGAAGAATAAGTGAAACATGTTTGTCAAATTATGAGGTCTTACTTGGATGATTATATTTGTAAAAATTATGAGGAGATTGCAGAAAATGCTTGTTGATGGGAATTTATAAACCATTTATGTTGGGTAGTTTAATATCTAAATAATGTAATGCAACAATCTACTAGGGTCTTAAAATTTTCCATGCATGTAACTAAGAACGTTTTGAACCTTCTTTGAAACTTTAAATTCAAATGTGACCTTAAGAATTTATGAAACCATAACATCTCTATTAATGTTTATACTTAAGAATTAGCTTGTAGACCACTAATATACAGTGTTTCTCTCTTTTAGGTTTTCGCTTCCTAGCTTCTTTTGGTATAGCATAATTGTCACTTTAATTTACAAGTCTAAACTTTCAAGTTTGATTATTTGTTGATATACAACTGACATCGAAGTAATTCTTTCTTTCATTTGTCTCTAATATAAAATATATCATTTGCCTAATCTTAAACTGATGCATAATGAGAAAGGCAAAATAGAGATAAAGAAGAAGACAAGTTAAAAGAGCAAGAAGCAAATAATTAGAAGAGAAATAAAGGAAATTGACAAAGAAAAAGATAAAACTAATAAGTAATCTCAATACTTAATATTCATTTTGAGCATTATAGTCCTTATAAAACCTTAATTAGTTGGCCTACCTCTAAAATACTAGGCTTTGAAAATAGCATAAGTGTTTATAAACTACTCTCTAAACTTATATATATGAGTTATGCTGGGCACATGGGTTATGTGTGTCTAGCCCCATGTTAATTAGAGTGATGAACCTTATCTTTTGTTTCCTATGTGGCTAAGATTGTGCTATGTCAGCGATCAAATGGCTAAGAAAGTTGCAGGCATGCAAGGTTTTCTTTCATTTCTCATATTCGCAACACCTAAGTCAACTTTATAGGAAGTGAAAAACTCCCATATGAGTCGACTTTTTCATAAGAAGTGTAGCTCTTACATAAGGTAATTTCTTTATAGGATGCAGAGAGCTTTTTGCGAGGAACAGAGTCATACGAGGCAGCTAAATCAATAATCAAATCAGCATTCGGATCCTCAATAGGAGCATAATCATCATTTGGGCAAATAGTTATAACTAAATCATCACCTAACCATGTTGTAGCTACGACAATGTTTTCATCGTCTACCTTTTTCTAATTTTTGTCAGCTTTCTGCTCTTGCTTCAAGATTTTATAATTCTCTCCAAAAGTCTAGGTTTCTTACTTTGTATGATTGCGCACATAAGGTGTATACATGTTAGCCCACTTTCAAGGTGTGCATATCTTCTTTGGACTCTTAAAGAATACATATCCTATAATTCCATTAGAAACATAAGGTCTACATATCATCCCCCTCTAAATCTTTTCTTTTATGAAGTGTCGATCTATTTCCACATGCTTTATATGGTATTGTAACACTGGATTATGTGCAATGCTAATAACTGACTTATTGTCGCAATGTAACTTTATTGGACTCTTTGTTGTAATCTTCAAATCATTGATAATAAATTTTAGCCATAATAGTTCACACACTCCAAGCTACGGCTTAAAACCCTGCTTCTGCACTCGATCTTGCCATTATTGGTTGCTTTTCTCTAAGTGACAAAATTCATCCAAACAATGCAATGGCTGGAAGTTAATCTCCTATCTATGACTGAGCTTGCATAGTTTGCATCCTTATATGCTACCAAACACAGACTAGAAGCTCTTTTGAAGAGAATTTCTCCACCTGAGTTGGCCTTCAAATACTATAATATTTGATAAATTGCCTAGAGATAAACTTTTTTCGGGATCATGCTTAAATTGAATTATTACACTTATTGCATATGATATGTCGGGTTTAGTAGTTGATAGATAAATCAACCTCTTAACTAGTCTTTGATACATCCCCTTATCCACAGGCTTATGTTTAGTTGCATCTACCAACTTGTGATTCTAATAAATGGGCATCTCTATAGGTTTATAACCCGTCTTCCCTATTTCCATAAGTAAATCCATCACTTACTTCTATTGTGAGATATAGGTTCCTCTTTTAGATTGAGCCTCTTCAATACCCTAAAAGTATTTTAGCTTGCCAAAATCCTTCATTTCAAGCTCTTTTGCTGGCCTTAAGAACTTCTCGTTACCAATGACAATAATATCATCAATGTACACAATGAGTTCAGTAACTCCTCTTGATGTAGAGTGCTTTAGAAAAAGGTGTGATCCCCTTGACTCTGATTATGCTTCAAAGCTGGCATGATTTTAGCAAACCATCCAAATCATGCTCTTAGATGCTTTCTTTAGCCGACACACCATGCCATTTCAATCTTTACTAAATCTTGAAGGAACTTCCATGTGAATTTCCTTTTCAAGGTCTCCATGTAAAAGAGCTTTTTTTGCTATTGGATAAACATAGTAGTTCTAGAGCTAATACTTGCAACAAGCCTTGACTTTTATAAGAGATGCATTTATTAGATAAAAGGTTAACGCAGGCTTTTCCTGTTGCTTTGATGCCATATTGAAGAAAAAAAAAGAAATTGTATTTCTTATCTAGTATGCATATAAGAGGGCTTTTATAAGCCAAAAGAATCAAGTCCACTCTACAATCCTGGAAAATAATTAAAAATAGAATATTTCTCCCTATAACTAGTGAACAAATTAGGACAAAATAAAATTAATTTTATCCTAAAATTAGCTATTATTTCCTCCTAAATTCTAACAATCAATGCTCTCGAACAGTTTTTACCCAATTTTTTCTCATAAATTTGGTATCCCTCTCTACTTTTTATTCATTTTAATGGCCAGTTGATTTATTTGCTTTTCGCTCAGTATACTTTGCTTGGTTTGTTGCTTAGCTGCTTGGTTATTTTGACTTTATCCTGTTGGTTAGAAGTTGGATCCAACCTAATATAAATACCAAATGTAAACCTACATTCTAGAAACAACTAAATTCATTAAAATATCTAAAGTAATGAAGCTTGTTTCCTACAATAAGCATGATATTGTCTAACGTCACCAATAAAAAGGCTAGAAAAATCCAAGTCAAGTTAATGCTAGGATGACTAGAAATTCTTTTCTAGATCTGCATGTAGTGACTGATTATTTTGATTTAAAATATTTAGAAGTCGTAAGATGTAGCTTCTCATAAATGATTGGCAATTTTCTTTTGTTTCCTTTTGGTTGATCTGAAGCATTTTACCAATAATTTTTTTTATTACAATCCTGCAATCATTCAATAAAAAGTTATGTAAGGATTCTCTACTTATGAATGTAGACTTTACATGATAGTTAATAAATCTTACACGATTTTGATTTGTATTGTTTAATGGTAGTCCAATAATTGTAAGTAATTGCGTAGTTGATAAATAATAACCGCAATATAGGGTCTATGGTTACTGAAAATTTTATGAAAAGCTTTTTTTTGAAATTCTTAATTTACCCTTAGCTTTTTAACCTTATCTACATAACTCACTTGAAGAGAACATTATGCACTTAAATACGCTTGAACCCTCAACCTCTAGGAGTTTGACCATTGTGCATGCCATCTAAGCTTAGTTGCCTTATATTTTAGTTCTTTATGAAATCATGGTTAATATATAGTTTCTGCCTAATATCCTTTCAACATGGCAAAGGCCTTTTCCTAAGCTGATTATTTATTTATTTATTTATTTATTTTTATATTTTCTTGCTGATGTTGTTTGCCTCTTTTGCAGGTACTTTCACTCTGTCTAACCTTGGAGTGTTTGGTGTGGATCGGTTTGATGCCATTTTGCCACCTGGAATTGTAAGTTCATGTCTTAATTATTAATATTTTCTCCTTTGTGTTACGCTCTGCCTGCGTCCTGAGAACAAGTAAGATCTGCTGGATTGAATTGAATACCGCTAGTGAATCCGTGTAATATTAATCATGTGGGTGTACAGAGAGCAATTATAGCAGTTGGAGCTTCTCAGCCTACTGTTATGGCTAGCAAGGATGGCCGTCTTGGCATAAAGAACCAGATGTAAGTAATGAAGATTTTTTGTTTATAACGATAAACTGCCTTGATGTATAACAAAAAAGGAATATATATATATATATATATATATCTTTGTTCTGTTCTTTTGTAGGACGATTGTGTTTGAATAGCTAGTCAGCACTTATGATTGACTTTAAAATTTTGCAGGTAAATGTCACAACAGATCACCGTGTCATCTATGGTGCTGATGTAGCTTCACTTTTGCAAACCCTGGCTAAGATTGTTGAGGATCCCAAAGATTTTACCTTGCCCAAGGTTCCTTTCGCACGGTGATGTCCTCATGCCTTGTAGTAGCATGCTGCCAAGGTTCTTGTTTTTCAAACACTTATATTTGATCTTGGAAAATACTTGAGATACAACTGTAAGTGTTTTTCAGTGGAGAGCAAGACCAAAATTTCCCAGATCAATAGTTATTCAACTTTATGGGGTTTTATTTCTCTTCAGTTCAACCTCTTTTTTTCTTAATGTTAATTTGAGTGTTGCCATTAACCATCCTCATCACCAATTCATGCTGTCAATTAAATTTTAATTTTGGATGTAACTTCTTGTTGTATGAATAAAATTTCTCTTTGTTTTCTACTTTATAACAATCTTTGATGTATCCATCGGTTAAAGTTCTGAAGTTACAAAGTCACAACAACGAATTATGTTTGTACATAAAACTTAGTTTAGTTGATTTATACGTTACCCTTAATAGATGATTTTTAAACAAGTTGAGGTTTGAATTTCAAAATCTATAAATTTTTTCTTTTATCTCCTTGCTATTGCAATCTCCGTTGTAAAAAAAATGTTCAGTGATAAACATGGACTTCATCTAAGATAATTTATGATTTGATAGACTTGGGCTTCATCCAAAATAATTTGATGGGAATTATTGAGCCTCGTATATAAATAAAACTGGAAAAGTTGCCTGCTCGTATTTTCAAGGAAAAAAAGAACAGAACAAGAGCTTGGCTTTTACTTTTGGCCATCGACTTATAGGCCTCTTTATAACTTAATTTTACGAAGACACTGGTATTTTACAGAACCCAAATTTTGATTTTATATATATATATATATATATATATATTACATATGAGAATGCATTCAAATCTAACCATATCTACATGCAGGTTGCCTAATACCATTTTTCTTTTCTATCTATTACCGTAATTTGTATGAAACAAGCAAACAAACTCGGTAATTAAACAAAAATATAAAGGCGGTGGTGGAGTTATATGTAGCCGCTGATGATTTTATGTTAC